>QEPC01000068.1:3118229-3129727 GCA_003113815.1 Sphenodon punctatus
CTTTCTTCCCTTATTTCCTGGTATGTTCCCTCCCACCACCCTTAACCAAAATGGCGGCAGCCAAAATGATGTCACTGCCATTTTGGTTAAAGGTGGCAGCCTTTTTGTGCATGTTCCCCGGGGCCATTTTGCGTATGCACACTGTGGAGCAGGGAACACGGCAGCGTGCTGTAGCACAGGAGCCTGCTGGGAGCGCGCTCTCTCTCACTCTCACTCACACACACACACACATACACACACACAGAGCAATGGCGGGCCGGTGGAGCTTCAATCAAGCCCTCTGAGGCTGGTAAACACATGGTAGGGCCCGTGGGGGTTGGGGGTGGGATCTATAACTTCGAATCTGTAACAGGTACAGACAGAGTTTGGATTGGTTTGGATTAATCCATAATGGCCTGTTCTAGGCAGTTTTGGATTAATCTGAATCTGTAATGCCCATCCCTACTCTCTACCTAGTACCTACCTTCAGATCCGTCCTAAAAACCTACCTCTTCCATCAGGCTTTCCCTAGTGCCTGCCCTCCACCACCAGACTGCTGACTGCTGCTTCATCTACTGTCCCATGATTCAGGGTCCCGTTCTCTGTAACTAGGCTAAACATGTGCACCTGCAACATCTCAATTTAATAAATGTATCCCTGCCTCTCCCGATGCTCCCCTCCCCCTGTCTATCCTAGATTTTAAACTCCCTGGGGCAGGGCCCTGTTTCTAAATAATGATTGTTCAGTACTAGGTACATTGATGGCATTCTATAAATAATAATATTTATCTTGCTTAAGGATTTCTAAATTGCCTGTAATATGACAATGCTTCATATAGTTTGATATTTATTTTCTCATTATTTGCCTCTTGTGCCAAAGTAGTCTGATCCCCAGATCTTTCTACTAAGGCATACTCCTCATAGATCAATAGGAACATTTTGAATTAATACAACATGATCACAAAAAAATTGTTAATTAGAAGCCAGTAAACAAAAATGATGCCGTTCAATGGTATTCAAGTTTCAGAGGCTTTGAAAATTTAGGAGAGTTCATAATGTGCATCAGTTAAGGATAAGTCTGAGAAGTTTATATGTCTATGGCCCATTTCAATTGGAGACTAGTAACCAAGCTAGATCTAAGGCTTGGCATTTATTTCTTTGGGTCAGAGCATCATTCTGTCACTTTTCTGGTACTACACCAAACTCTTCTAAATTTACGGTTTCGTTTTAAAAAATGAGTCCTTCCAGTAGCAGAAACAACCTCCCAGATGTGAGCTGATGCAAGGTGTCTCCCTGAATATGCAGAGACAGTACTAATAAAATATCTGGAAGTGTCCAGGACTGACCTTAAGCAGGACCAGTAGGGGGCTATGGCCCAGGCCCCAAGGTCAGAGCCTGGAGCCTCGCAGGGAGGCCAGTGCTGGTAGCCTCGGGACCAATGCTCCTGAGGTCTGGGATGGGCTGTTTCTGCAGAACCCTCTCCCCACCTGCAACTGCTAGCCCCCGGTTGCTTCCTGCCTGGCCCTCCCTTGGCCTCACCTACTAGGGTGGGAGAGTAGGACCCTGTAGGAAGGGGGTAAAGGTGTGGGGCTATGGGTCCACATTTTATTTGCACGCTGGCCCCTGCAAATTCTAAGACTGGTTCTGAAAGTGTCTCTATTCATCTCCGTGGAGTGTTTACTGTGCGGTCCCAGTGCTGCCCATTTTTTATTTATTTATTTTTATTTATAAAAGATTTTTATCCTGCCCCTCCTGCCCACAGGGCAGTTCAAGGTGGCGAAAAGCAATATAAAACAATAATACAATAAAAACAATTTTAAAAGTTAAAAAATCCCATATGCAGGGAGAAAGCAACCCACCCGCCCTCCCCTCCCCTCCCCTCCCCTCACCTCACCAAAGACCTGGTGGAACAGCCAGTTCTTACATAAATGTCAAAATGACAGGAGAGTGGGGGCCAACCGAGCCTCCTCTGGGAGCAAGTTCCACAGCACAGGGGCAACCACCGAAAAAGATCTAACATCGGTGGCCACCCATCTCGCCTGGGGAACCTCCAAAAAGGTTCCCACGAACGATCTCAGGGGTCGTACGGGCACATGGGGAGTGAGGTGGTCCTGCAGATAAGCAGGGCCCAGGCCGTGAAGGGCTTTAAAGGTTAAAACGAGCACCTTGAACCTGGCCCGGTGTTTTATAGGCAGCCAGTGCAGCTCCTGGAGCACTGGTGTCATGTGCTCCCTGCGGCCCACCCCCATAAGGAGATGGGCCGCAGCATTCTGCACCAGCTGCAGCCTCCGGACCAACTTCTTGGGCAGCTCCACGTAGAGCGCGTTGCAGTAATCCAGCCTCGAGGTGATGAAGGCATGGATGACAGTGGTGAAGTCAGAGTCTGAGAGATACGACCGAAGCCGCTGGACAAGATGTAACTGCCGAAATGCACTCCCCGCCACGCCCACAACCTGAGATTCCAGACTGAGCCGTGAATCGAGGCGCACACCCAGACTCCACACCTGCGAGACCATGGGAGGGCGAACCCTCCCAACAAAAGGAGATTCAACCACCCCAGATCCCCAGCCTTCGCCCACCAACATCACCTCCATCTTATCAGGATTCAGCTGCAGATGGCTTGACCTCATCCAAGACCACACAGCTGACAGGCACTGGGAAAATAAGGAGCCTGCATGGCCTGGGTCGATGGAAAAGGAGAGGTAGAGCGGAGTGTCATCAGCATACTGATGACATTGCATGCCCTGAAACCCTCTCACGATCTCCCCTAACGGCTGCATATAGATGTTAAACAACAGGGGGGATAGAATGGCACCCTGCGGGATGCCACACGTGAGGTCCCAGGGGGAAGACGTACACTCCCCTAAGACCACCTGGTGAGTTCTCCTGGCTAGGAATGAACGAAACCAGTCCAGAACTGTCCCATCAATCCCAGCACGGTCCTGTAAGCAGGTCACCAACACCTCCTGATCGACTGTGTCGAATGCAGCCGAAAGGTCTAGCACGACCAGTAAGATCTGACGACCCTGGTCCAATACCAGACAGAGATCGTCAACCAAGGCCACCAATGCAATCTCCATACCATACCCAGGCTGAACACCAGACTGAAAGGGGTCAAGGAAACTGGTGCGGTCCACATGTTTCTGGAGCTGCTGTGCCACAGCCCACTCAATAACCTTCCCTAAAAAGGGGAGGTTAGAGACCGGCTGATAACTGGCAGGAGCATCAGCGTCAAGAGATGGTTTCTTGAGCAGGGGCCTAACCACAGCCTCATTCAGGCAATCAGGCACCCTGCCCTCCCGGAGGGAGGCACTAACCACCCCAGCCAGCAACGGCCGTAACGTCTCCTGGCTGGCTTTCACCAACCAGGACGGGCATGGATCTTGTTCACAAGTGGTGGCACGAACAGATCCCAACGAGGACTCCACATCGGCAGGTGACACCATCTGAAACCAATCCCACAATACAGGACAGGACGGGACATCCATAGCCCCAAGATGATCCTCTGCAGTAACTGTGGTACCGAAATTGTGGTGGATGTGAGCGATCTTATCTACAAAGTACTCAATAAACTGGTCACAGCAGTCACTGGATTGCTCCAGGTCCAGGTGGAGGCAGGCAGGACTGACCAAGCCCTTCACCACCTGGAAAAGCTCCGCTGGATGTGACTTTGCAGATGCAATGAGGGCAGCAAAGTTTTAAAGTTAACACAGCTCATGGTGTCACTCCTTGTCACTTTAGCAGAAACATCAACCCAATAATGTTCTTGTGTTTTGGTTTGATATCTTCAACACAGGGCGTTTTCAGACGTGACAGCTCCTGCTGCCACCACAGTCTTCTCCGGGCAGTGGTAGGAGCCATCAGTCCAGCTGGGACTTGGCCCGGGCACTGAACAAATGATACGGCAGCCAGGTTAGGCCAGGAAGGGGAGGGAGTGGTGAGACACACAGACATACGTCCATGCAGCCCCACCCCCATGCTGCACGCAGGGGCCTGCCTCCCTGGCTGACAGGCAGCCATGGTGGCCAATGGCAGCCGCCATGGCGCCTGGCACTGGGAGTGGGGGACCCTGACTGGGTTAAGTAAAGCGACAGTTCATCCGTAATGGCACACTTTACACCTGGTTGGGCAGCCATTCCCTGGGCGGTGTTGGTCCTTAGTCCAAGCTGTGGCCTGGGGGATGTTCTGGTGTCACAGCCCAGGCTAAGCACCAACACCACCCAAGGATCGGTCTGGGCTAACATCTGGCGGTGCTTTCTAATATGATGGTAACCCACAATTCCATGTGTGTCAAAGAATGAAAATGTGGGCTGTCGTCACGTCGGAAAACACCCATAGTGATGGACTGCATAGCCTACCTCTTTACTATAGCTTCACCACCCTTGGATTGACCTCTGCAGCATTATTCCACACCCACACTTCTTAGTTTTATTGCTCAGACTGTACATCAAGGCTTGAAGTGAATAGCTACAAGGGGCTTGATCCAAAGCCCATGGAAATCACCAGGAGTCTTTCCACAGACTTGCATAGCCTTTATGGATCTGACCCTAGTAAGGAGAGTTGGAATAGTCCTCCCAGGGAGCTAGGTGTTTTGAGTAGAATATGTATAGAGTTCCACCCTTTGGTTTTTCCTCAGTTTGAGTCTTGGCAGTGTCAATCTGACTGACAATCAGTTTAATTATTTATATTTAGTGTTTGTTGAATTTTTAATGAATTCTATGTAATCTGTATGCTGTGAGAGCATAAAGATACCTAGTGTTTGTCGATATATGCATCTCTTAGGTTTCTCTTTTTATTTGAGGAAATAATAAACTATTGTGTCTTATAGTCCTCATTCAAAAGCTCCATTATATTTTCCTGGAACATGTTGCTATAGGTTAAGAGAAATTTATAAGGTAGCAGCTATCCTATTATTATTTAAATTATTCTTCACTTTTATTGGTTTTGAATATTTATTAGTTTTTTGATAACTTCTTCCATTATTCATAAAGGATAGTCACATGAGCTGATGCAACACAATAATAAGGTGTCTTTCAGATGAACTAGGCTCCACGGGGTTTTACCTGATCCTGAAAGGGCCTGAGCATCACTTCCAAGCCACTGAGCACTCTCCACTCTTACCAGTGTTATCAGTAGGATTTTACGGGCACCCAGCATCTCAGGCTTTTAAACAGCAGCTAGACTTTAATAAATAATAGCTAAAGGTGAGAAAAATGAAGAGACAAAGGCCAAGGAGGAAAGGAATGTTTTCATATAAGACTTGAAAAGATATGCTTATGCAGAGAGTGGATTTGATTATTTTTATTTACATGTCAGGGACCCAGGTTGGGGTCTGAGAGTCATGATCAGTAACTGAAGGTCAAGGGCTGGAGCAGGGTCAGAAGCCTGACTCAAAATCAGAACTGAAAGAGGATCCAACCCTACTTGGGTAGCCAAGCTATAGCTGAAGCCACGGGTCAGACTCTAATAACCAAACCAAATTAGTGTCCACTCCAGGAATCGGTAGTCAGTAGCTAAGATTGGGTGCAAAATCAGGTTAATCAGGCAGGGCTGGAGTCAGCATGAGGCAGGGCTGGAAACAGAGCAGGGGCAAGACTGGGACATAAGCAAGGCTGCAAACAAACAACAGATTTTTGTACACTGCCAAGTAACCATCACATTGTACATTCCTGATTCATGTTTCCTGTTTATGGGGACCTGGGCCGCCAATAGGGAGCAAGCCTCACTAGCCAATCAGACACCATGTCCATTATTGTGGAGTAGTGCTATCCCTAAGGAGCCTTATCTGTAGACAGCTCTCTTACTTGTGTGGAGCCAGAGCTTCTGCCTGGAGCGTGGCAGGCCTGGATTCGAGACCCCTGGGATCTTACATTACGGGTACAGCCACACAAGATACCTACCGCCGTTTGGGCAGCCTTACTCCACACTGGTCACCGTTGCCATGTGATACAGTGCATTGTGTGCCCAGCAGCTGCCAGATGTTCACCCTGAAGTGGGGTGGGGTGAGCAGCTGACTGCTATGCTCTGCTTCCTTGGAAAAAGGCCAAGGATGCAGAGCATAGCAGCCTTAAGGTGAGATAAGGTTGCCCAACATGCAGTAGCGTGCTGCCGCTTATGGGACCAGTTTCCGTCTGCCTCATCCCGCGGTGAGGTCAACCCATGTGGCCTGCCCCAGGGTGTGGCGGGAGTCAAACAGCGGCCTGCTTAGCCAGCTTCCCCGTGGGGGTGGGGGTGGATCATCTGTCCTGCTCTCTGCGCTGGCCCCACAGTGTGGCGGCTGCACTTGCTCACCATGGGCTGCGTGGGGATCAGTCCCACCTCAGCTTGTGGGACTGCACTCTACATTGCAAGTTCTTCAGGGCAGAGACCATCTTGTTTAATATAGCTTGTAAAGCATTTATCACAATGGGGACATGGCAAGGATGGGGAGCCTGTGCACTACCACAGTACAAATAATACTTCTGTGGTACGTAGTGCTGTTGAGAGAGAAAAGCCCACAGTATTTTAGATATTAGTGTTAATCATCAAAGGGTAAAAACAAACGTGCAGGCAGTGAGGCAGCTGTCCAGCCTGGGGCGGAAAACTGCAGCCTCCACTCTCTGGGTTGGCGAGCAGCAGGAAATAAACATGCTGGGAGAGCCGGCCCACCGCCTGCGCGACTTGGGTAGGGGGAAGCCACAACAAGTTTGTGCGCATCCACCCCCGTTCCACTTCCAGCCCCCACCCCCACCATGATGTGCAGCCATGACAAATAGCCATGGTGCATGGCCATGGCGGACCCCACCCTATGGCGTGGATGATGGGGCTGAACAAACATGCTGACCTGCTGAACAAACATCCTGGCCTGAGCCTCGGAGATCTTCCCAAAGATGCAACCTGGGCCAGCCACCTACCCACCCAGGGCAGCAGCGGGCCACATCTGGAAGTGCAAGACCACACCTGCGGGTGAGCCAACATGGCCACAGTGAGCCAACGGGGGCCAGCCTCTCTTTTTTTTTTACCCATAGTGGATGGCATGATGCCATGGAATGTTGTCTGATGCTGCATTGTTGCTTAGTCCTCCCTGAACACCACAGCAGTGAATTTTAGATTTGAATTTTGCTTTTATTTTATGTTTATTTTATTATTAAGTTTATTACATTTATTAAGTGCTTATATAAAAATGCTGGAAGCCTAGAAACTAGGAAGGAGGATAGTGATAAAATGGGCATTTCAGAAACTAAGGCAGCTTTTAGACGAGCTGCGTGCGACTGCGCATCGCGATTGCGCATATTTTGAAATGTCCACATGATGTAATTACACAAGACGGAAGTGGGTTATTATGCGCATATTATGGCGGTTGCGCATTTTTAAAGTCTGCGAATTAAATAGCTCGATTGTGAGCTATTTAATTCGCGGACTTTAAAAATGCACAACCGCCATAATATGCTCATAATAACCCACTTCCGTCNCCGTGATGCGCAATCGCGCACAGCTCGTCTAAAAGCGGCCTTGTGGAATGACAATAATCAATGAAACACTCTAATACCAAGGTACAAAAATACATAGGAATTACATAAGTTGTGCTGGTGGGGGAATGGTGCTAAGCAAGCATTGCAGGAGCCCATAGTGCACTCTTGAATTCTGCATTTTTGTTCATCCTGTCTCAAAAGGGATATACAGTACTAGAATTGTAAAAGGTACAGAGAAGAACAATAAACATGATTGGATGGTGGAACCACTTCCATGGGAGGAAGGACTTAAAGGATTAGGACTCCAGTTTAGAAAGGAGACAACTAGTGGAGGTTATTGGGGGAGGAGTGGGTAGAATTTGATAAACGTATAAAAGATTGTGAGCGGTAAAAAGTGTGTAGGGAACTACTGTTTGCTGGTTCTCATAATTCAAGAAATAAAGCAATAATCAATAACATCAACAAGCAGAAGGTCTACAGAAAATAAAAGGAAGAAGCACCTTTTCATATAAGATGCAATTGATCTGTGGAACTCATTGACGTGGGAGCTTGTAAAAGGCTCAAAGGCTTATAAAAAGTTTTATTATAAAAGATTTTTAAAAAAGTTAATAGAGAATAGTCCTATCGATGGTTATTAACCAAGATGGTAGCCAAGATTCAATTTCATGTTCAGGGTGTCCCTAAGCCTCTTGTCTTCCAGAAGTTAGAAATTAGTGATGGGATGATGCTCTCCATAATTGCTGGCAACAATCCTGTGGAGCTCGGTGAGTTGTCACTTTCCTAGGCCGGCTCTGCCCACTTCTGTTCCCACCCTAAAGCTTGCAGCAGCAATATCTTTCTGTGCACTCCATAATTGCTCCATTTCTTGTACTACTAGCCAGTGCTGAGACCAGGTACTGGGTTTGACCCTGTATGGCTTTTCTTATGTTGTGATCAGTTACATGGTAACTGCTTTGCAATACACCTTGGTAAGAATCTGGAATCCAAAACAAACTTCGTTAATCAGCAGATGACTCTGATGTAAAGTTACAGCTCTATGTGAAGCACCTTTATCAGTGCAGAGGATGGGATATGAACAACATCATAGTTTAATTTATGATTATTGATTGGTCTTTTTTTGCTTCCAGCTGAGCTACCAGGATCATCTGCAATCAGGCTCTCTTCCTTGCGTGATCTTCCAGCTCAGCTACAAGAATTGTACCAGCAGGGCTTCATCTTGGCTGCTGTCCACCCCTTTGTGCAGCCAACTGATGAGAAAGAGAAGACTCCCCAGGAACAAATCTTCAGGGCTGTGCTGATCAAGAAAACAGAAAGGTAAAGCACTTCAAGTAAACTGGGATAAAAATAGACAATGAGATTTCCTGCTGAGTTTTGACCTAGATCAGGAAATTATAGCAATGTCATTGCTAATGTTTGCAGTGCAAGTCTTGGGTATATATATTTTTTATGTAGGCTCGAATAGGCGTAGCATGTTCTTCGTGTTTACAATCTATCTACAATTTGGCAGCAGCATCACTGAATAGCAAGTTGAAATGTGCTTCCTATTTTGGAATGTGTTGAACAACACAATCTGTGCCTGACAATTTGTGAGAATGATCCGGTTTGTGACCTTTACTCTAATAATTTATTGGATTAAATGCAACTAGAAAAATGTTTGATTTGAAGAAGCACATTCCCATATTCATACAGCCACTAGACAATGCCTTTAATCTGAGAAATAGAACAAGAATGCACAGACTTCATCCCGCAAAACTATAAAAGTACATTTAATTTTCCAGCCCAGTAATGACTTGACAGAATGACAAAAAGCAAATCTATTTGCTCTGTTCTGTGTCTTAAAGTACATCGATTATCTTTACTTACTAGAACTAATGCTGAAAGAAAAAGGCAGCATAGTTCTTTGTTTTAATTTCTTGAATAAATAGAGTTGAGCGGGTTATTGTCTGTCTCTCTCTCTCTCTCACACACACACNCACACACACACACACACACACACACACACACACACACACACACACACACACACACACACACACACACACACACACACACAAAAGGGGCTACAGACACAATGACTGGATTAAAAATGACTGCAACTCTTTATTATAAAAACCTGGTTTGTAGTCTGGGTAGAACAAATGTGGGAAGGGCAAACCTTCACCAATAACCAGAACTTTTAACAGAACATAACGCTTCCCCCAACTTGTCCAGTGCATACAGCACAGCACACTAAGCCCAAATGGAGATACCAGTCCATTTCCAGCTTCCAGACCCCTCAAATTGGGGTCATGAGAGAGGAGTGACCGTTTCTGCACCAACTTGGGATAGTATGTATCCTACATAGTAGCATGGACCCCACTACCCCCCAGAGTTGGGTGAGGCTAAGGGTCACTTCTTCCCTGATCGGCTCACCCTTCCCTCACCTCTCTGAGGTGTCTCTAACTTCCACAATAACCTATTCCCTCTCCAAGGTTTGGATCCAATTGTGTGAGCTCTCTATTTATTTACCAGTAGTGAATGTGAGAGTGGCAAATTTTGGCACTGGACTACCTAGCTGTGCCAATTAAAATGAACCACTCCATTTCAACGCCCCGTAGACAGCACAATTTGCATATTGTAGAGAACAATACTACAAGGAAGGCAAAAAAAACCAAACCCCCCTGGGCTCATCTAATCTGCTCATTACATGGGAAAATTCCTTCCTGACCCCAATTAAGGCAGCTGAATGAGCCTGCAGTACCAGTCCAAGTAGGCGAATGGGTCGGTTTCACGCTCCGTTGCTGCCTGTCCCACTGGCAGCAATCCTGCTGAGTTGGGTGAGTTGTTACTATCCCGGGCAGGATCCGCCCACTCCTATTCCCACCCTAAGGCTTGCAGCAGCAATATCCTTCTGTGCAGCCTGCAGAGCGTACCCCATTACGTCTGTTTTGCTTACTTTCTCACTGCAACCACGGTGGGAAAGAGCCAGGGCCCACTGGGTATCCCAGCTGCAGCCTCCTTTCCTTCAAAATATGCCGTGGACAACCCGCTTCCCTGCATATGCATTTGTGGGGGAAGAGATTCTGCTCGGTCATTCTAATAAAAAGATAGAAAGAGTACCCTGCAGGGGTTCAA
This sequence comes from Sphenodon punctatus, assembly GCA_003113815.1. NCBI lineage: Eukaryota > Metazoa > Chordata > Lepidosauria > Sphenodontia > Sphenodontidae > Sphenodon > Sphenodon punctatus. The sequence continues at coordinate 3,128,773 of QEPC01000068.1, forward strand.
TAGGGTTACTCTGGAGCAAATTGTTTGTGGATCAAGACCCTGGAACAAATTAATCCTGGCTCCATTATATCCAAGATTAATTTACGTTGAAATTCTTGTAAATTTAGTGTTATCTTGATAGCTCTGGAGAAAGAAACACTTTTTTCCCCTATGCGGTAGGTACAAGCATGAAAGGCAAGCTTCCCACATGATTCATATTTCTCACCCATCTGGAGACAACAGGCCCTTTCAGGGAAGAAGCTGGTCATTCTGTCTACATTTCCTATTTTTACTCTTGCTCTGTCTGCTAAGGCTTTCAACAAGGAGACTGACTGACTCTGGAAAGTTGCTCAATAGAAATTGGATTCAGAAAGCCAACCTATTGCACAGAACCTAGCTCATAGTCATCAGATGATAGTGACTTGGGACCATTGCCTAATATATAGAATGGACTGAGTTTAAGGCAGTATGTTAGGGAGAGAAAATTCTGTGTTTTTAATTCCAATTTTTCCAACATCTATCCAGTAACCCAGATAAATTAAACTTTTAAAAGACCTCTCATTCTACGGTAGCCTACACTAGCCTACCTTGTATTCTACACTAGCCTACCTCTGTATTTTATAAATATGAAATCTCTTGTGACCAACACACATACTTGGTAAATTAAGTAAAAGAATCTAAGGAAAAGAGTGGATTTTGACTGTGGTACACAAAGGTAGCATGCAGAATAAACAGTTTGTAGCACCCTTGAGGCTTTCTTATTGTGTCAAGGAGTTAGATGCAGTGTATAGACCAGTAAAAGTAACTGTGGGACCTTGGAAGCTTTCCTTATTTTTTCGTATTTCCTCTCCTCTGCCATTATTATTATTATTATTATTATTATTATTAAACATTTATAAAGCGCCAGTAACAACCTGGCGCTGTACAGAACATATAATCAGCTGCGGTCCCTACCTGTGGCTTACAATCTAAAAGA
>QEPC01000068.1:3133220-3152783 GCA_003113815.1 Sphenodon punctatus
CTGGGGGCGGGCGGGCAGCCTTGGCCTGTGAAAGCTGGGGCTGGGCCCTCCCCGGGGGTGGAGCCTCGCTCACCTGCAGGGGATGAGCCCTGCTGTTGCTATGGCGGCTCATCCCCTGCAGACAAGAGACCAGTGTTAAAAGCAGGTGAGGAGCCAATATCCTCAGCTGGAAGCATGTAAATTACATGACTTATAGGCTCAGTGAGTGAAGTCTGGCCCCATTGAAGTCAATGGTAAAATGCCTATTGGCTTGAATGAACCCAGGATTTCACCCAGTGAGCTTGTTTCCTTACTGATTTTGACTTTTAGTAATTTATATCTCTGCAATATAGGTATAAATTACTCTCTCTACTTTCTCACATGGGGGGCAGCATTCTACACCTTCTTTGCACAGCTACGGGTTACTGTGCCAGATTTAAGACAGTGGAGAGACAGGTGCAACTGGACTTCGCATTGCTTCTTGAGAGGAGAGCGCTCCCGGTGGAGTGAAACACAGGCAGAGAGTTTGGTTACTGTGAGAGTTCGGTTATAGGGAGAGGAAGCTCAGAGGGGTAGGCACCACACCTTTGGGAAGCTAATTACACATTTATTTTAAAAAGTTAGAATAATAAGTGTCCCTGACCTATATAACTAAGGCTGCTTTCACACCTACGCAAACGTGTCCTTAGAAGGTCGGGAGAGGGGACGTCCATGCAAATCAGGCGTGTCTTTGATCACGTGGTTATGCCCAGAGGCATGTGATTGAAACATTTATGCATGTTTACAAGGCAATTGACAAAACTGGATTTTGCAGCTCTGTCAATCGTCCTTGTAAACGTGCTCCAATCATTTGCCTCTGAGTACTCCTACGTAATCAAAGATGTGCCTGATTTGCATGCGCATCCCCTCTCCTGACCTTCTAAGGACACGTTCATGCAGGTGTGAAAGCGGTCTAAGTTTAAACCTAGTTAAGGGGAAGGTAAATAGGGAGATGCAGGTAAACGTCCAGCAGCAGGGTGGGAACTATCCAGTGTTTTGCACCCAGTGTAACATGTATGTTTATCTTGGGGAGAGGAAGACCCAGAGGGACATAGTAGAGTGGTACCACCTCTTCTACTGCAGCCCCTGTGCTGTTTGGAGGATGAAGGTCTTGGGGAAGGATTGCATCAAGCTGGTATTTATTTTGATTTATTGTATATAACATTTTTATCCTGCCCCTCCTGCCCTTTCAGGGCAGCCCAGGGCGGCGAACAACAATATAAAAACAATTTAAAACAGTTAAAAATTCATAAAATGCAGGGGCGGGGGGGACACCAAAAAAACCCTCCCCCCACCCTACCTCTACCCCTCGTCAAAGGCCTGGCGGAACAGCCAGGTCTTACATAAACGTCGAAATGACAGGAGAGTGGGGGCCAACTGAGCCTCTTCTGGGAGCGAATTCCACAGCACAGGGGCAGCCACCGAAAAAGATCTAACATCGGTATGGTGGGAATTATCCTGTACCCGGGACCTGCCTTTCAGGTGATGTCATAGTATCCTCTCTCACTGAGGATATGTCTCCAGGGGAGGGGACCCCAACTGTCAGGAATAGGATGGTTGTTGTAGTTGTGGGTGATTCGATCATTAGGAATATAGATAGTTGGGTTTGTAACAGTCGTGAGGACCAGATGGTATTCACCCTAGAGTTCTGAAGGAAGTATGAAATTTCAGGCCTGCTACTGGTAATTTGTAACCTATCGCTAAAATCTGCTACTGTACCTGAGGATTTGAGGGTAGTGAATGAAATGCCAATACTTTAAAAGGGCTCCCAAGTTGATCCTGGAAACTATGAACTGGTGAGCCCAACGTCAGTGCTGGGTAAATTGGTGGAAATGGTTGCTAAGAACAGAGTTATTGGACATATTGATAAACATGAGAGAATGGGAAGCGACAACATGGATTTATTTATTTATTTATTTATAAAAATTTGATACCCTGCCCCTCCTGACACAGCAGCTCGGGGCGGCATAGGGAAGGCATGCCTCACTTTTATGTAATCAAATTTTTGAGGGTGTACATAAGCATGTGGATAAGGTGAACTGGTTGATATAGTGTATCTGGATTTTCAGAAAGCATTTGATAAGGTCCCTCACAAAAGACTCTTTAGGAAATTAAATAGTTATGGAATATGAGTCAGTATCTTATCGCAGATCGGTAACTGGTTAAAGGATAGGAAGCAAAGAGTAGGACTAAATGGTCAGTTTTCACAATGGAGAGAAGTAAATAGTGGAGTGCCCCAGGTATCTGTACTGGGACTGGTGTTTAATATATTCATTAATGATCTGGAAAAGGAGTAAAAAGTGAGGTGATCAAATATGCAGATGACACAGAGTTATTCAAGGTAGTTAAAACCCGAGCAGACTGAAGAATTGCAGGAGGATCTTGCGAGACTGGGTGACTGGGCATCTAAATGGCAGATGAAAATTAATGTGGATAAGTGCAAAGTGATGCACATAAGGAAAAATAATTCAAACTATATGTACGCAGTGTTGGGTTCTAAATTATGGGTTACCATTCATGAAAAGGATCTTGGTCTCCTGGTGGACAGTACATTGAAATTGTCAGCTCAGTGGGCCATAAAAGCAAACCAAATGTTAGGAATTATTCAGAAAGGGATAGAGAATAAAACTGAAAATATCGTAATGCCTCTAAGTGAATCCATAGTGCAACCGCACTTTGAATATTGTGTGCAGTTCTGGTCACCCTATCTCAAAAAGATATAGTAGAACTAGAAAAAGTACAGAGAAGGGCAACAAAAATGATAAAGGCTATGGAATGGTTCCGGTACAAAGAAAGGCTTGATAGGTTAGGGATCTTCAGCTTGGAAAAAAGATGACTGAGAGGGAATATGATAGAAGTTTATAAAATCATGAGTTTCATGTAACGAGTAAATAGGGAATGGTTATTTACCCTCTCAAATTTTACTGGAGGACACCTCATGAAACTTAATGGGTAGCAGATTTAAAACATAAACAATTTTTTTTGTTCATTCAATACACAAATTAACTTGTGGAATTTGTTGACAGAGGATGTGATCAAGGCCAGTAGCATAGCTCAGTTTAAAAAAGGATTGAATAAGTTCTTGGAGAGTAGGTCCATTAATGGCAATTAGCCAAGTAGGTTTAGGGGGATGTAACTTCTTACTGACAAGAGCTGGAAGTGAACAAGTTGACACGAAGCTGACACCCGATTGGGACCTGTTTGGTACTTCTCCCAAACAACTGAGATTAGCCACTGTTGGCAAAAGAATGCTGGACTTGATGGACCATTGGTCTGATCCAGTATGTCACCACTTAATTTATGTTCTTATGTACTCGCTCTTCATTCATTGACAGATCCACCATCATGGAATATGGTCCACTGAGTCTAAGATATTGTAATTTACATGCTTAGGGAACTGGAAAAAAGAGGTTTAATGCGAGGGGGGAAATAATGAGAGGTTTGAGTAGACCAGTTTAAACACATTAGAATCCTGTAGGCTTCCATATGTGTTTTGCCAAAGGTAAGATGGTGGCTAATGTCATAAAACTGGTGGGTGGAATGAAAACAGAATGGCAAGAAGTGGACAATTGAGTGATCTTGGATGTCTGAGGCGAGGGTCTAAGCAGAAGACTTTCTTCTATGAGAAATTCTTTTGCAACATAATCTGGCAACTGTGTTAACCATATGGTTTGTATCACTGAGGAAGACAAGGGCTATTTGGCAAAAATTGCCTTTATCAGTAGGGAGCTTATGAAGTAAAAGAAAGGTCATGTTATTCATCTTTAATCAAGACAGTTAAATGTTTTGTTTTTCTCTTGATGTTGGGCAAAGATCTGACAGCTATAGCCTCTATTAAATTAAACAGTTATACTTTGGATGGCAGTAAATGTCTGGTTCTTACATTTGCTGAACAGACCATAGCTAGTGAGAACTTACATTAACTAAAGACGTTGGATTACTGGAGGCCCAGCTGTAAGTGCAAATTCATTAGCAAAATTAACCACCCTATGAAGTTAGAGGTGGCCACCTGCCAGTCTTTCTTATGGTCAGCCAAGAATGCATGTGAAATTTTTGCAGTACTATAAAAAGCGTTTAGTCTTTATTGTGGGGAAAGCAGTCTCCTGTTTCCATGCCCTCTGTACAGTGTATCTGAGACTATGGAGCATAGTTATTTTAATTATGATCCTTAACCACAAATTGCTGTGATGCCAGAGTTTTAAGCTTTCAGCTCTCTTACAGATATTGTCTATCAGATGTCTCTATATCTAATAGATTATACATAGATAACTTGTTTTTCTCCCATCATATTTCTTATTGCCTGATAATAGAAATCGGAGTTGCTTTAGTTTCTTTGCAGTTCAGTTGCTGCCAGATGTTCACCCACTCCTGCCTCGGGGCGGGTGGGTGGCTGCTACTGGACACGTCATCCAGAAAGGCTGGCGATGCAGCATGGACTAAGGTTCACCCAGCTGGGCTAATCTGGTCTAATGTGTGCCCTCCCATCTGTTAGGTCCGGCTGGGCAGGACGGTTCTGCCCAGTCAGGCCATGAGGCGAGGTCCAAGGATCAGGCCTAGAGGAGTGTGCTCACCCAGCCCACCAAACAGCTGATTGGGGGGCAGAGGAGCACGCTCATCCCAGCTACCAAACAGTTGATCGGGGGGCCCCGGAGGAGTACACCTCTGGGCCCCCCGATCAGCTGTTTGGTGTGCTTACCCAGGCCAGGTGAGCGTGCTCTTTCGTGTCCCTCCCTCCCACCAATCTGCTGTCTGTTCGTAGCTCATCCCTGAACCCGATCCTTCTGGGCTGCAAGTGTCTGGGAGTCCTGTCTCATGTGAATGGCTCCTCAGCCAACCCGTGGCGTGGATGTGATGGCAGCCCCCCCCCCCAGCTTGGATTCCCGGGGTGGGGGGCTGTTAATTTGAACTGCCGTCTCCACCAGCCCCAAGTAAGGCAGCTGCAGTGGTCCTCCTCGGGGTGGCCAGGGGATCCGGCTCGCCTTTGTCTTGTTTGTTTTCACACGTTAATTCAAATAAATAAATATTAATCATTAGCTTGTGGTTATGTGGGAAAGTAATTTTACATTTAATTAATCTATGGGTAATTTCAGACGTTACGGGATCACCGTCAACCATCCTGAATCACAGTGGATTCAGGGTGGTGACTGTGATCACGTGAATGTCTGTTTGAGCCCCGCCAGATGTTCACCATGGTGAATTCCTGGCGGGGTTCAAAGCTAACCTTGATTCTGGAGGTGAGGCCGGCCTCACCTCCAGAACCATAGTTAGCTGAACCACGATCAGGAATGGGGCGACAGTAACGTCTGTTACCTCGCTGCATTCCTGACTGTAGTCCAGACCACGGTATGGAATCGAGCCTGACTGGCCGCTGCGCTTGTCCGTCTCCCCGATGGTGGCCGGCCGGTGAAGCACAGGGGTGTGTGTGTGTGTGGGGGGGGGGCTGAGAGGCCGCACATTGCGCCGCACAGCCCCTCCCCGATTCCCCTGTGCAATCAGGCTGGCACATCTAAAGGACGGCCAGTCTGATCATGGACCGGGATCTGAGACGGATCCTGGTCCAGGGTTCAGTGTGGCGGGCCAAAAGGCCCATCACATCTGAAATTACCCTTTATGTTTGTATCAGCATTTATTTAATTTTATCTCAACTTGATATTTTAACATTAGAGCTATTGACTTGCATTGCTGGAGGTTTGCATTTTGTGACATTACTCTAGCATCTAACATTTGCTAGTAGCTAGTGAACCTAATGGCTAGATCAAAAGAGTGAGAATGGCGGCAGATCTGCCTAACGCTACCCACAAATCACTTTGTGATCTTGGAGAAGTAATGAGCAGCATGATTCTGAAACTGTTTAGTACCAGCACTAGCCCTATGAACCACTGAGAGTCTCATTCACATCAATAGACTCATGTTGGCATTAAAGTCTAATCCAGTGGAGGGGAACCTCCTGCCCCTCTTTAAAACAGTGAGCGCCGGCAGAAGAGTAGCGCCAGCAAGGTTGCAGACATGGCCAGAAGAAAAGGATAACATCTAACTGAAAAGACAGCTGAAAAGGGCATGGGACTGGCGAGACAGGAAAAGGAAATAGCTGGGACCGTGGGTATGGGAGGAGTCAGTCCTGACCTATAAAACTGAGCCAGCCAGAGCAAGAGATTCATTGCTTTCACACCTTACCGTGCACACATGTTTTGGCTCCGGGAAAGAATCCGAATCCAAAACACGCACAGGGTTTGTTGGTGTGAACCCCCTCCCTCCCTCACGCAGCTTTGCTGGTGATCACCCGGAAATCTGTCCTGCAGTCTTTTGCATGATCGCCGGCAAAGCCACACGGGGGGAAGGAAGGAGGCCCATGTTTTGGCTTCCGGATTCTTTTCCAGAGCCAAAACATGAGTGGATGGTAAGGTGTGAATGCACTATCGGTCTGTTGCAGGACTCACAAAGAGAAGGAGCTCTCAGTTGAGTCTGCGAGGTGTTGCTGCATGGCAGTCAGGGGACGGAAGGCTACACTAAAGAAAGGAGCTTCCATGGAAGAGTGTTGTTGCTGATGACTGCCTGGGACCCTAGAAGACTGGGAGACCTGATCTGACAAAGTAGAAGGCTGGAAGAGATAACAGCCTGTGTGCCTGGATGGGACTTTGGGACTGGGATTACCTGTGTTAGAATGCTATCTAGCTATAAAGGACTGTTTAGCTGAGATAGGCTTAGATAGCCTGGCTAGAGTGAAGATAAAGAATATGGACTATGTTTATTATATATCTGGATAATAGATTATTGATTTATGTTAATTCCATGGAAAGTTGGTGATTTGGGCTCTGATCCTGAAAATACTTAACCACCTACTTATATGGCCCTACCAGGGTAGCCTCTAAACATCTCACACCACACTTGAATGAAACTTTGATTGGAACCCAAATGGAAAAGGTCAAAATAGGTAGAGTAGGACATTAACTTTCTGTAAGGGTACTGCAAACTAGTATGTATCTTTAAAACAATCTTCTAACTCAAAAGTAGTTGATAGGCTTTCTAAGTAGTGAGCTCCCCCCCCCCCCCAAAAAAAAAAATCTTGTTTGAGCAATGTCTTAAAACAGTATTGAATTCTGAGAATGTCTGTCTCCACAGTATAAGTTTCTTAATTAGACAAGATACACAAGGGATGATGAACGAATCCAGGATCAGCAGGAGAACTTTTTTGTGTGTTGGAGTTGAGGAGGCTGCACACATGAGGTTTAGCTTAGAGACTGCTGATTCACACTGATTTACACTTGAGAAAAGCTGATTCACACTGATTTACACTTGTAGAAAGGATGGATTTGTAATAGCAGGTGACAGCTTATTACACGACATTTCTCCTAGCAGCCTGAAAATAGGGGATCAGTTCATTTCCAATAAGCAAGACAACTAGAAATATGTTGGAGGGAACAAAAGCTTAATTAATTCGCGATCTATCCAGGGAAACCAGTCATCCACGCCTGGAATTTTATTTTCTGATTCTCTCAGATATTTAATCTTTTTTTTTTTATAGGTGTTCTGTTCAGCATAACCTTTGCTGTTAGGGCAAACCAACCCCCAACAGAGCAATCTCAGTATCAGCCTATGAATGAGCTGTCTGCACCAGCTAGCACTAGGTTGCTTTAATTTACTCCTCTCATTTTTCTTTCCCAACTCCCTATGGTGTGGACAGTCTTGTCTGGTGTGTTGATGTTTCAGAATGCAATGTTAATTACTATGTTGTCACTTCCCAATGTGACTGCCACGTGCCAGAAATGAAGCCACTTTCTGTGTGTCAGAGGGACATACAGCACAGGTCGCGCCTAACCAGCCTAGAGCTTGTGTTAGAACATAACTTCCTTTATAGTAACAGAGTGAAGCATAGAAATACATTTGACTCTGGAGAGCTCTTTCTCTCCAAGATAATTTCTAAGATTTATCTTCCCACAGATTTCAGCTCTAAGCTGTCAAATAATAATCACGGGGGGAAAGTCCAGTAAAGGTTTGAATAAGAGTTCGGATGTTGAGGGCACACATGGTTATCTTCAAATGAGAGAAGTGCTCATATGTATGCCTCAGACATATTTGTACGTAGCCTCCATTTCTGTGATATAATGAGTTGTGGAGACCAGTGCCTGCCTGTCCTATTTTTTCATCTGTGTGATTTTTTTATTCTGTATCTCTACTATTATGACTTATACAATGTGTATTGAGGTCTTGAACTCTGGTGGAAAAGGGAACCTGCTAAGCAAGACCAGCCTGAAACCAGCTCTCCCCTGGGCTGAATGAAATGGATCAATCCCCTACCACCAATCCAACTAGCAGGCAAAGGTTGGGGCGAGTTTGCCTTCTGCCCCTCTTGAACCTTAGAATGGAGAAGGAAACATTGTCGCAGGGAGGGGAACCTGGCAGGAATCATGCTGAGATGAGAGGGAGACTTGCCTTCATAAGCAGGAGACTGGAGACTCTAGCTTAACTTGGATATCTCTACAAAACACTGGCAGCCTGCAGGGAAACAACCTGGTCATAACCATCCAGAGTAACAGGTGTGTGCGGCCCACAGGAAAGAGAGCTGCTGCTCACACAGACCAGGAAAACCTGAGGGTCCCGTCCTTTTTACACAAGGCACTCTCCACCCACTGCACACCCACTTTACATGTTACAGGGCATCCATAGGGCAACACTGCAGCCCTGCAACATGTATAGTGACTGTGAGTGAGCGGTGGGTGGAGACAGTGTCTCGTGTGAAAAGGGTCTGTGACTGAACTTGTCTGCGGGATGCTAGAAGCTATATAATGAGCCCCGGATCGCCGTTGCGTGTGACATCAGGCAATCCGAGTTCCAGACCCGCTTTAAACTCAGATCTGACCATTAGATCTGATGTAATTGTCAGATCTGAGTTTAAAGCGGGGCTGGAACTCGGATTGCCTGATGTCACACGCAACGGCGATCCGGGGCTCATTATACAGCCTCTGGGACCCCACGGACATTGGATTTTAGCAGGGTTATGTGTGAGTTCACCCTGTTTTTTCTCTGTACTGTGTTTAGCCTTTCTGAGTTGAATTCTTTTTAGTACAATAAATTATCTAAAAAAGCAACATTTTGGCTTCTGTCTCTTGAATTCTAAATATAAGAAACTACACGTGTGCTTTCAGCAAGTGGGTCAACTGAGGGACACTTCCAGAGAACCTTAAGGAAGGGCGGATACTACCGGATAGAACCAAAGGGAATCTGATTATAAGAACAGAGGCAACGCTGGGTTGCTCCATATGCTTGCTAAGCAGCGATCTTTGTTTTGGCTCTACGTGTGTAATAATCACTCATAAAACAAGTACGTAGCAGGGTGGCAGCAAGTGCTGCTAGTGCCAGGGCAGTGATATTTGAGCCAGGAGGTGAATTGTGGCAGACATCACTGGTGTGCTTTGGTGACTGCCCTTCCATGTTTGATCATTAACAGCAACTTTCCATATGCTTTTAAGAGAAAATTACCTACGTTCATGGAGATTAAGAACTATTGTTTTCTTACCAAGTATAAAGAAATGAATGTTTTGTGATGATCGCTTTATGTGTGTGTTTAATATGTAGGCAATGTAAGATTTATGATGTAAGCATTCATTTCTTTGCTTATTTATTATTATTTATTATTATTATTGTTTATTATTATTCATTATAATCCCCCCCCCCCCCCTTCCCTCCAAAGGCGCCTCAGGGCTGCTTACAATATTAAAATACAAATATAAAACATGACCATAAATACAAAAGCATAAAATACCCCCAATCCTCCCAAACCCCTATCGCCACCCCAGCTCCCCCACCCCTTTGCTCACCACTACCCCCCAACAAGGCCCAGGCCTTTGGGGATAGGGGGTGGGTTAGGGTTGTGGTTTTTTCGCCCCCACCCTTCCCTCCAAAGGCGCCTCAGGGCTGCTTACAATATTAAAATACAAATATAAAACATGACCATAAATACAAAAGCATAAAATACCCCCAATCCTCCCAAACCCCTATCGCCACCCCAGCTCCCCCACCCCTTTGCTCACCACTACCCCCCAACAAGGCCCAGGCCTTTGGGGATAGGGGGTGGGTTAGGGTTGTGGTTTTTTCGCCCCTATGCTTTATGTTTTAGTTTCCGGGGCCCTGTTTTTAAATATTTTTACTGTGGATTTTTAAATTGTTTTATATCATTTTATGTATTTATATTGTTGGAAGCCGCCCCGAGCTTGTTACAGGAGGGACGTGGTACAAATTATTGAAATAAATAAATAAACAACTCTTCCCTCCCCTAGCCCCCACTGCCAAATGCCCTCATGAATAAAATCATTTTACACTGCCTCCTAAAGGCACTCACGCCTGAACCTCCCAAGAGAGGGAGTTCTGCAGCTGCGAAGCAGCAGCCAAAAATGCCCTGCTTATTGTAGAGACCAAGTTCAAAACCGGTACCTCCAGAGGGTGCTTGTAAATGATCTAATAGTGAAGTATGGGTAAAAACACATGTGACCGCAGTGCTGCAGCAACCCAGCCCAAGGCAGGGTGGGAAGCTGTGGTGGACACCGTCTCGGTCGGGCCACAGAATAAACGTGCCCGGGGAGGGTGAGGAGAACCAGGAACACACAGGCCATCAGCGTTGCACCCAGTGCCCTGCCCCCCACCATAACAGTCAGCCATGTGGCTGACCATGGCAGTTCCTGACCTGGACTGTGTCTGCTGGCCCGAACAGACATGATAAGCTTTTGTGACCCACTGGACCTTAGCCTGGGCTGTGACTTCGGAGGTTTTCCAGGGTCAGAGCCCAGACTAGCTGCTGATTATGTCCTGGGGTAATCCCAGGCCAACATCTGGTGGTGGCTACACAGACATGCAGTTGAAGTCTGGGCCACAGCAGGCCTCTGTCATGTCTGTTTTTACCCTATGTTATCAATTATTTTTCTTACAGGGTATTTTGTTTTTAGCATTTATGGGTGGAAATGGAAGTGACTGCAGCAACCCAGCACAGGTCAGAATGGGAATCTGGGGCAGACATGGTCTGGACCAGGTTGGGCCGCTCACCACATATTCCTGTGGCTGGGCTGCTGGGGAGGGCAGAGAGACGCAGGAACGTGCAGCTGTCAGGTCCCACGCTGCACCCCACCCCCAGACATGATGGGCAACCATGGCAGCTGGTGATGACTGCCATAATGGCTGGCCATGGCAGACCCAATTTGAGCCATGTTGTAGTGGGCCACAACACACATGATAGCTCGCTGTGGCCTGCCTGGCCCTGATTGGGCAGAACCTAGCCCGGACTGTGACCTGGAGCTAATCCTTGGGTCAGAGCCTGGACTAGACTCTGACACAGCATGGAGCAATCTCTGGACAACATCTGGTGGCCCCTCAACAGATGTGCTGGTGGCTTGCGGGCCACAGTGGGCCACCATCACGTCTATTTTTACCCAATGATGATTGTTTTCCTTATAAATTTATATGCACGTTTGATCTGAAAGCTGTTGTTTAATCGTAAGATTTTTCTTATAAACTTTGGGAAGCACATTGATTTTATGGAAATAGCAGTCAAAACAATTAGAGAAAACATCATTTTTTAACATAGATACCAATTATTATATGTGCCCACAACTTTCAAAGTAAACTCAGAGTTGGTAGAATTCAGGCATAATAGAGAATTGCAAGAAAATTTAAACCAAATGTCTAATCCCTTATTTTCATTGTGTATTTTAGGAGGATTGAAATTCCAGTGCATTATTGGACATGGAATTGTCAGCATTGGTAGACAATGCGCAAGTTCTTGTACTATACAGCTGGTCGTGGTTTAGCTACCATGAAATGGTGCCTAAGTGCAAAAAGCTGAACAGGAAATGGCAGCCAACTAGAACAGCAATAATAATAATATAACTTTGGCCACTGAACTTCCTATTAGAAGTGAATATTTTATTATTACTCTTTTATTTAGTTACATGTGGTAGAACTCCAGACCTTGGTGAAGATTTTGAGCCCCATTGTGCTAAACCAATGGTTTTCAGTTTTTCCCTACCAGAGTCTCCATTTCTATATTAGCATCTCTTGAAAACCCCTCTCACATCTAGATGAGATTCCCTTCTCATTTAGAACTATGAGCAGTGCAGTTGATTATGACCTCCTGACACATGGTTGTGACCTGGAAACCTCTGTTCTAGACAATGAACACACCTAAAGGACGGTATCTTCTAAACTTTTGTGATGAGATACAAAGGAGTAGAAAAACAAAGATGGTGGGAAGTATGATTAAGAATTTCTATGGCCCTTTTTACATGGGACGTGCCACCAAGGTCCACCCATCCCCCACCCACCCCAGTGCCTGTTGGAAGGTGGGGTGGATGGGCGTGCGCTCCTGTGACCTATGCACCACCCACGCATGGAGCATCAAGGGTGCTCCTTGTGGGGACATGAGAGGGCGGTACGTGGGTAGGGGCTCACACCCGTCCCATTTGATGCTCCACCCCACTCACTGGAAGCACGTGTGCATTCCACGCGGCACACATGGACCTGCCCCTCCAGCCGTGCCCATGTAAAAGTGGCATAAGTCTTCCTCATAGTTATGCTCTAAATATAATTTGATTTTGCACATGCCAAGTAAATGAAGAACAACAAGAATGGAACATCACTGTACATCCAGTGGAAAAACACAACACTATGGCATCATGCCATAGTGTTGTTTTTTCCCACTGAATGTACAGTGATTCCCTGTTCTTGTTGTTCTTCATTTAGGGTGATTTCAGACATTACGCGGTCCCGATTCACCACAGTGGATTCCCGGCAGGGGTGAACAGTTTAACCACCCCCCGTGGTCAAGGAAAGCCCCGAACAGACATGACGGGACCGGGACCACGGCAGGGAATCGGACCACCGGACCACGGCCCGGGGCAGCACAACAGACATTACGCTGATCCCGGGCCGGGCAGTGTTCAAAGCACCCAGAAGGCGCCGGGGCGGTTCGTCCCGGCTGCTGTCGTGTGCCCTTTAAATCTCCCTCCCCGGTCTGTGTTGTTGCTGGTTGCCTGGCAGCAACGCTGCGTGCTTTGTCCCCATCTGGGAATCATTGTCTTTGGTTCCAGCCGGTGGTTGCCGTTCAGACATTACTTTTTTTGTTTCCCGTTGGGAAACTCTTTGACCACGCTTTCGGAGATGGTCCGGGCCGGAGCTCCAGAAGCGTGGTTGATTTTGACTCCATGTGGGTACTGACTGTGGTGAACATCTGGCGGCCACCGAACAGACATGCAGGCCGCTTTGGCCCCGCCGTGGAATTGACCATGGTTCACTGTGGTTGACCGTGATCTCGTAATGTCTGAAATCACCCTTACTTCGTAAGTATTGTAAATAAAATATAGTGAATGCAAGAGAAAGTTAATGAAAGAAGGTCACGAAATTTGAATGTTTGAACTTCTATTTTCCCTGTGTTTTGTGCAACATAGTCCCTTTCAAAGCTTCATTTGAAACACATTCATTTGTTCTTCTTTCAGGGTAGAGCCTCTATTAACTCCCTTAAGATTTTGTATTTGAAACAAATAAAACTCCCAGGTTTTGCAGGGCTCCCAGGTGTTGCAGGACTCAAATTTTCTGGCCATTTCAGGAAGAGTAAAGGAGAAAGCACTAAAAACTATGTGAAGGGGAACACCTTGAAAGTTCTTACTGATTAAGTGATTATTTTTCTGGGTATTTTTAAACAAGATGCATCCACACACGGTCCCCCACTGACCACATAGCTAACCACTTGTGTGAAGGTGGTGCGAGGCATGTGTACTCCTGTGACCCACGCAGCAGCCACCCATTGGCAACTCACAGAGCACTGCTGAAAAATCTGGAGTGTCCCATGCAGAGGAAGGCAAAACAGTATGTGAGGACAGGGCATCCCCTGCTTGTAAGAACCAGGATACCCACCAACACGAGCAAACAGGTCCACAGCCCTGCTGCCTCCCCAGTCCCACCGACAACCCTACCAGGAGCTTTTAAAGGACAGGCAAGCAAAACAAAACACATGCACCTCCGTTGTCAGCTGGGACTGCCAGTGGCTGCATCAGTTCCTGCAAGTTTGAGCAGGAAGGAGTTACTGGCTGCTACAGCCATTTCCCTGATGTCCAGAGCTCTATGTCATGGCAGAGGGAGGGCAGTTGGGCGGGGATTGGGGCAGGGGGTGTTGAGGGGCAGTGGGTGGGGGACAAGGGAAACGGTCGTGGAGGCTGCCTGCATGGTCATGGTGCCCACCCAGGGAGCTGCCTGTTTGAACCCCTCCCCACTCATGCTCTGCAGCCATGCTACTCAGTGACCACAGACCTCCCCCCACCCCCCAAAGCCTTGTTAATTTAAAAATACCCTCTGTTTCTCTTTATACTTCCATTAAAATATTTTTAGGGAGAGAGGGAATGAATTTAATGAACCTTTAAATACATTGTACAAATATCTCATGTCACCTACTATAAGATGAATAGTAGATTAAAGAGAATTATTAGGGTGCAATCCATTTCTCATATGGTTGAAATCAGACCTTCAAAGTAAAGAGTAGTTGGTCTGGTGGTTAGATCAAAGGTTTGGAGGCAGGACACTTTGATTCTCTTCCTGACAGTGGGGCCAATCCCAAGCCTCACGGATCCTGCATGTAGCTGCATGCATGCACATGTGCATGGAAACCGTGTGCACTGCCATTGCCCGCACATAGTGCTGTGTGGAAACTGCGCGCATGCACATGCACACGCACACGTACACACAGGGAATAGGCACTGGCCCCTTTCACACTAATATGCTATTTGTACTTGAGCAATTCCTTTCTCCCTTCTGGGTATATACAATTTAATTACATTATTAATACAAGGAGTCTCACTGAAATTAATGGGATTGTTGGTGTAAGTACAGACTGTCCAGTGTGAGTAGGAATAATTGTCAGTTCCTCCTCCATCTGTAAAATGGCAATGCAACAACTAGCAATTCCACAAGAATACTGCCAGGATTACTTTAGATTTGTAAAATGCATGGAGACCGTAGAATGAAAGTTTATTGGTTGCTGTTATTATTAGATTAATATGTTTAGTTATATGTGTTAGTCGTCTTCCATTGGTTTTCACATGTGAAAAACTATAGGCTATTTGATACTGTGTTTGTGACACAGTAATATAGTCATGACTCTTTCTAGATAGAGGCAAAAAACTGCAGAACTACCAGAGCACCTCTCTCCTGGAATACTTCAGTTCAAAGCTGACTCTTATGAGTTTTACCAAGATCTGTCTACACTCACTGCAGCAGAAATTCATAAAAGGCTTCACAGGAATTCAGAACCACTATTTTCATTAGAGCTAGCACAAGGGTAACCTAAGCTAGGAGAGACTTAGGGTATTTTCAGAAGTGACACTAGCACACTTAGACCCAATCCGGGATAACAGCTGCTATACTGCCCTGGAGTAGGCCAGTACCCAGAACAGACATGGTGGTGCACCTTACCACACTTTGCCCCGAACTGTGGTAGCGCTCGCCGCTTACCACCGTCTGTTCCTGGCAATTTTTCGAGCTCACAACCCGTGGTAACTACTACCACGGTTCAGGGAAAAGCAGGGTGAACATCTGGTGGCTGCCGAACAGAAGTGACAGTGGTTGTGACCCCAAGGTGGGGTTAAGTGTGATAAAGTCGCTTCTGAAAATACCCTTAAAGGAAGAATTTGCTATCTCATGTTCTTTTTTTTCTTTTTCTTTTTTCAATCTACAAGTGCTTGTGTAAAAAGAAAAAAATGTAGTGTTTACTTCTTGCTGGAAATGTTTAAAATAATCTTCTTCTTTCAGAGCTTAATTGTCCAGGATTAGTAGCACGATAGTTTGATATAACAGGAGCATCTCTAGTTACAACACTGATACTGCACACGTACTACGCCTGTTTCTAAGCTCATAGGGTAGTTGTATGATTTTAGCAAAATAATGGACATGGGAATATTTGGGACTCTGATGATGGCGTAATTTTCTGAGTTAAAGGGTTTAATGTTTTTCAGAAAGTCAAATCACATATATGAATATATGATTTTTTTTACAGTTGTTAATAGAGTACAGTTAAATGGGCATGGATGGTGTTGCAAATCTATACTTTTGGGATAGGATACATTCATCTATGGCTATTAGCCAAGATGGTGAGGGGAAGCAACCCTGCACTCTGGGCAGGGGTGTAGCTATAGATGGGGTAAGTGTGATACTGCTCCAGATCCCACGTTTCAGGGGGCCACAGTAGGGCTAGCTCTATTGGCTCATCAAAATGTCCTGCTTTTTTTCTCTGCTGAAGCTACCTATGCCTTTCTCAGTGAGCCAGAGGTCAGTGCTGTGTCTGTCAGGTTGCTTTTACACATGCATTAAACTGGAATGAACGCCTCTAAATTCGGATTTAGGTGTTCATGAGAACATTTAATCCTGATTGACTAAATCTGGATTTAGCTTTTACTCTGGGATCTTAAATCCTAATTTTCAAGGATTTATTTTAATCCGGATTAAATTCAGTACGGAATAGTTATTCTGGGAATGGTAAATTCAGACTCAGCCCCCACCGCCATAGAGAACAGCAGGTAGAGTCTCCTCTACCCAACGTCTCTGTGGTATTCTGCAGTCTTGGTTGGCAAAATGTCCCAGGTAGGGATTTACAACAGAGAAGGCTGTGACAAAATGCTACCCATGCTGCTTCCTAATCCATTCTGACCTCATAGCGGAGGGAATCCATCACACCCATCCACTCCAGGGACACATGCCAGCAAGTGACATGCTGGCTGTGACTCAGAGACTTTCCCGAGTCACACCCCAAGCTAGCCACCAACTCAGCCAGGATCTATCCTGTGCCAACATCTGGGAACGGAACGGAAATGAGGGTTAAATGGGGCCAAAGTGGAGTAAAGCGGGCCACCATCATGTCTCAAAACAACGTGTTACAAATTGCAATTTCCACAGCATAAAGATATTTTTTCCCCTCCAGATTGTAGGATATCTGATAATTCACTTCTTTTTCTGGTACTAGAATAAATACAAAGATCATCCAAGGGTGGGGGCCAAGGTGTTTTACTGATAAATCAAGAGGACACACATCACCCTTCAACTCATTTAAGGAGGTCTTCCTCCAGAATTAAACCTTAAACAGCAAGATGAGTTGATGTTCTGTGGTTCAGCATTGTTGGGAACCCCAAAAGGATTATCAGTTTACATAGTGCAACAACTGAAACAAAATGCAAGTCTTGCTTATTTCCTTTGATTTAGTAAGGCTTTTAATAACTATGCAATAGCTATTGCCCCTTTTGGTTATTCTTGTTGATGTGAATTATGTCTAGCAACTCCTGCATATTTCTGTATGTGAAATATAATTAAACACCATCAAGAACATGTTCTGGAAATAATTCTTAGCCATACCGGACTTTAATAAGTGTTTTAACTTTTAATTCTTAGGGTTCAATGTCGTCTTACTTTATTTACAAGTCATTAGATTATAATGAAATCTCAGTGAAGCGCAATATAAAAAATACTGATGTTTTATTGGCAGATATTTTGGGAGGTTAATGCAGATGCCTACAGTTCCATGTATTGCTATCCCATAAATGACTTTTCATGTAGTAACTTGTGCTCTCCTGCTCGGTTGAATTTCTTTGTATTTCTGCCACATAGGACTTATTCTCATGAACAAGAAACAGGGTAGTTACTCCAAAAAAGTGTCTTTGGAATAACTGCTTCCCTCTGACTTTGGGCGTTTTCAGACAAAACACTGCCCACCCACTCTCCACCCACTTCCCACCCACTATACATGTTGCAGGGCACCCATAGGGAAACACTGCAGCCCTGCAACATGTATAATGGGTGTGTGGTGAATGGGTAGTGGGTGGAGAGTCTGAAAATGTCCTTTGTTACTCTGTCCCACGAAAAAGGAGAGCCAAGAGTTAAATAGCATTTCCCTTCCCCAACCACCCTTCTTGAGAACTGCCAGAAAGGGGAGCTGGAGTAACAAACAGTTAGTGAGGTGGAGACATGTGAAAAAAGAAAGAAGTAGTGAGGGTTGCTGGAACAGCAGAGGACTGCATGGAGAGAGGAAATCCTTCTGAACAGTCCACGTGTGCATGCTTCTACCCCAGGTAGCCTCTCTCCCCCAGTTTAACCCCATTTGTTTGGAAAGTTAAGTTCTTCCCCATCCTCATTTTAATATTTTTGCTTATGTAAACACAGGGTGACTTAAAGTAACTCACCACCAACAAGCATACACCTGTGAGAACATGCCCATAGAAACATTAGTCCAGTGGGTTGTTCTCCCTTCCCTCCCCTCCCCCCCAATACTAAGGCTGTTTTTACATGGATGTCCACCTCCCCCACTCAATGTTTGGGCAGGTGTGTGTACGGAGGGGGGCGTCAGTGTAAATGGCTAGTGGTGGGATGGGTGTCCGCTTGGTGTTTATCCGTGTGAACACTGAGCGGGATGTGTGGGAGTGCATATGCACTCCTGGGCCACGCAACACCCACCTCCACCCATCACCCACCCATCTCCACCCATGGAACCTTCCGGAAAACCAGAGGAGGCTCCGTGGGTGGAGGTGGGGGTGTCCGTGTAAAGGGACACACACACACACCTCTACCCGCCACGGCCAAACACCCATCCCCCCACCCACCCCTGTCCATGTAAAAAGTGCCAAACGTACCTCCCAGCCTTTCCAGTGGCCAAAGAGGAACAAGTCCTGCCCCCATGGCCTATAAGTTCCACCTCTCAGCTACTTAATTCTGCCCCCTCATACACTTACGTTATTATGGAGCCACGCTAGTGGCTCCATTAGTTAAGGCAGCGCTAACGTTCTGTATTGAGAGTTCCATTGACTTCAATGGAGTTCCCTGGGGCAAATTCCTTTGGCTTGCAATCCTGAAGTTGACGGGGCTTTCTCTGTGAGCATACACTTATAGTCACAGATGGCTGCATAGGACACATATTGAGTATGCTAAATATGTGCTTTGGTCCCATATTTCATGTTAGATGAGGTGTCAAGATGTCCCTGGCATTTAAAAAGCGCTTGCGCTTGCTGAGGGAGCAGGAGGGAAGAGGAGCTGGTTGAGGTGGTGGGGCTGGGGGGGGGTCTGTGAGGGGAGGGAACTGAGGGAGCAAGAGGAGGGGGCTCTGGGGCAGCAGGAGGGGGCTCTGTGGGAAGGGGCTGGGGGAGAAGGAAGGGGGCTCAGTGTGGCATATGTGTGTACAGCTTTAAGAGAGCTGGCAATAGCCAGCTCCTTCTTCCCTCCAGAACTAGGTGGGCGGGGTTTCCTGTTCAGTTGGTGTTTGGGAGCTGCAGGGTGCCGTCTTCATTTTGTGTTATGCAGGAGTTCCCTCTTACTAGGATCCTGTACTAGGCTATATCAATAAATGTGTTTTCTGCTCCTTCCACCAAGTCTTGTGTGTGCTGACTGGAGAACAGAATAGAGGGGCTCCCCAGAATTGTGAGTAGCCCTATCTCATGACCCACAGCTCCCCCAGGGATACTATACTCTGGGGAGAGCAGGAGGGGGCTCTTGTGGAGGGGGCAGGAAGGGGGCTTGGGGAGGTAGCTGAGGGAG
>QEPC01000068.1:3162584-3183209 GCA_003113815.1 Sphenodon punctatus
AGGGTTCCATTCTGTCTCCATTATTATTTAATGTTTATATGCAGCCCTTGGGGGAGGTCGTGAGAGGGTTCGGGGTGCGTTGTCACCAATATGCTGATGATACTCAGCTGTACCTCTCTTTTTCATCTGACCCAGACCCTGCCATCTCGTTGCTATCCCACTGTTTGGGGGCCGTGGCGGAATGGATGTGACAGAGCAGACTGAAGCTCAACCCCGATAAGATGGAGGTGATGTTGGTGGGGAGAGCGAGGGAGGTGTCGGCCCCCCGATTGGGGAGTTCGCCCTCCTGTAGCTCAACAGGTCTGGAGTCTGGGGGTGGTGCTGGACGCGGATCTCCGCCTGGAGCAGCAGGTAGAGGCGGTGGCGAAGGCTGCCTTTCGCCAGTTGTATCTGGTGCGGAGGTTGTGTCCGTACGTCTCTGGCCCGGACCTGGCCTCTTGTCCATGCCTTCGTCACCTCGAGGCTGAACTACTGCAACGCGCTCTACGTGGGGCTGCCCTTGTTCTTGGTTTGGAGGCTGCAGCTAGTGCAGAATGCAGCGGCCCGCCTCCTTTCGGGGACGGGTTACCAGGACCACATAACACCTGTGCTCCGGGCTCTGCACTGGCTGCCAATAGCGTGCCGAGCCAGGTTCAAGGCGTTGGTGTTGATTTATAAAGCCCTTCACGGTCTCGGCCCCTCATACCTCAGGGATCGCCTCGCCCGCCGCGCCCCAGAGCGGCTCCTTCGGTCTGCCGGGGGTGCCTTCTTGGAGGTCCCCCGTGTTAAGCGGGGGGCCACAATGGAGAGGGCATTCTCGGTGGTCAGGCCGCGCCTTTGGAATTCCCTCCCGGAGGAAGCTCACCGGGCCTCGAGCCTTTTAACATTCCGGCGAGTTTGTAAAACCTGGCTGTTCGTCCAGGCCTTTGGGGAGGGGGGGTTAATGGGTTTTTATCACCCTACCCTTCCTTATTATTTTTTGTAAATTTCTGTCCTCCCTGTTGGATCATAAGATTTTTATGATTGTTTTCATATTTTTAAAATTGTTTTAACTGAAATTTGTTAGCCGCCCCGAGCTGCTTGGAGGAGGAGCGGGATATAAATATATTAAATAAAATAAATAAATAAATACGTGGACGGGGGTGAATGGGTGGGGTGTGTTTTGGTGCTGTGGGTGCAGGTGTGTCGTTTACACACACTCGCCTGAACACCGAACAGGAGGGAGGGGGCTGTCCATGTAAAAATGGCCATTGTGTGAGCTGGGCTACAGTGCAGCCTTGTGTGCTGTCATTTGCTACCAGTTGTTGTAATACTAAAGTCACATACTTCTCGTTAAGGACTGTGGTTTACACGGACACCCACCCACCTCCACCCACAGAGGCTCCTCCATTTTACCAAAGAGCTCCGTGGGTGGAGGTGGGTGTGCATGCACAAACACTCACTGCCCGTGGTGTTTACAGCGGCGCACAACCGGCACACACCCATCCCCCCCCACCGCTGGCTGTGTACACGAACTGCCCTCCCGCCGCACATCCACCCGAACACCGAGTTGGGGGGGGGGGGGCTGTCCATGTAAAAACGGCCATTGTGTGAGCTGAGCTACTATGCAGCCTTGTGTACTATCATTTGCTACCAGTTGTTGTAATACTAAAGTCACATACTTCTAGTTAAGGACTGTGGCTTAAATGAAAGAAGAATGTTGTTTAAAATCAATTATCCATATGTAGCATTATAACCTTTTAGAATACATTTTCCTATATGGCCGTTAATACACGGACAGGGGTGGGTAGGGAAGCGGGTGTAGGTGTGTGTGTGCCCTTTTACACGGACACACCCCTACCTCTACCCACCTCCACCCACGGAGCATCCTCCATTCTTTCGGAGGGTTCTGTGGGTGTCTGGCAGGTGTTGGTGGGTGTGCAGTGGGAGTGCACATGCACAAACACCCACTGCCCATGGTGTTTACACAGGTGCACACCCATACCCCCACCCACCAGTGGCCGTATACACGGACACCCACCCCCGCACACCCACCAAACACTGAGCGGCAGGGAGGAGGGCATCCGTGTAAGGCTGTTTTTACATGGACTGGTTTGGGGAGGTGTCGGTGCGGCGGGTGTAGGTGGGTGTGTGCCCGTTTACACAGACACATACCCACCTACTCCTACTGACACCCATCTCCACCCACGGAGCATCCTCCATTCTGTCAGAGAGGTCCGTGGGTGGAGGTGGGTGTTGGTTGGTGTGCGGTGGGAGCGTGCACGCACAAACACCTGCCACCCGTGGCATTTACATTGGGCGCACACACACTGAACACCCATTCCCCCACCTACCAGTGGTCGTTTACACAGACGCCCCCCCCCCCGCCGCACATCTGCCTGAACACCGAGGAGCAGGTGGGGGCCCGTCTATGTAAAAACGGACTGAAAATGGCCCATGTAAAAAGGGCCTTTCTTTAACTGGAATCTGGATTATTGAATTATATAAATGCCTTTTTGAAAGATAATCCTTGACATTTTGATACATAAAATATATATTTGTGTATGTCATGTATGCCACTCATTCATGGAGGTTGTTTGATGTAGTGGAGCTTGATGAAGTTCTTTGAAGACATTACTGTCAGGGGTATGCTGCCTCGCCATCTGAATCTGATTAGGAACAGTGAGAAAATATCTGAACTTCGACTTAAATCTAGCCCAGAAGAAGAGAAGAGAAAAAACATTTGCTTAGTGAGTAGGTATTGTCACCCTAACCAATTTGTCTTGGTAACAAAGGGTAGAAAAAGTTTTAAAAAAAATTAAAAACAATAACACTTGCAGTAAATTCTTAATTCAAAATGAATTAAAATATGAACTTTGGTGGTGGTGGGGAGAAAAAGTACACAAAATAAATGCTTTGTAATAGTTGCCAATTCATATCCTCAATCATGTGAATTCTTCACTGAAAATAGCCTAGTATTTTCATTGCAGGATTATCTCCAAGATCAGATTCCTACCATAAGTGCGATGACTTTGACCTTTTTACATGGACTACCAATGAAGGGGAGGGGGCAGTCCATAGTTGCGCTGCTGTGGGGGCAGTGCAGGGGGTCTCGTGCAGACAGGTGCACACCCGTCCCCCATCTGTGCCCCTGCACGGAGCAACCTGTGTGTTTTGCCGATTACTCGTTGAGGTGGTGTTGGGTGGAGGTGTGTGTTTCGCAGGAGTACGTACACACGTGCACCCACCCACCTGCCACTGCCTTGACACGAGACGCATCCACCCACGTCCAGTGGGTGGGCATGAGTATGTGTGTCTCATTTAAAAAGGGCCTTTATAATGTGGTGACCATGTATTCAAAATCACAAACTGGAACACTTTAAAATGTCAACATTCATTTGGGCTATGAAATATTAATGTAACAGGTGAAAAAAATCCTGCTGTCACTTCTATCAGCTATGATTGAACAGCACCCTTACCTGGAGCGGGAGTTTTCCCCCCCAACCATTAATTTAGTACTTTGAGTGATTTCATCTTTCGGAATAAGTGCCATTACAATTCACTTTGAGCAAAGGAATAGCTTTGATAAGTGCCTGCAGTTAGGTGACTTTTCCCATCACTGACCGTCATGCTAAATATGCAATCTTCTGTACTGTTTGTCCCTGGTAAACCCAGCACATTCTACTTGATGTAGTAACAGCCTTTGAACTTGAGCAACAAATACAAACTATTATTAATGAAATGGGAAAAAAGAATATTCTCCAAGTGGCTTCCTGTTTCAAGTGTCCATCGTTACTTGGTGTTTGGGGCCTCTTTACCTAAAAAGAAAGAAAGAAGTTAACTTAATTTCCCACCCATTCACCTGGACAGCAATTCATTACTGGAACCAAGTATTAAAACAGATGAATGTCTCTCTTAAGGCCTCTCCCTATTCCCCAATAAGTTCAGGGAGGGGGGTGGGTAGGGTGGAGGGAGAAGTTTTATTTTGCCTTAACTGCAGCCAAATTTTATGATGTATATTTTATGTATTTTAGACGGTTTTATTGTTGTTTTTAAGTTGTGCGCTGCTCCGAGCTGCCAGTGTGCAGGAGGATGTGGGATACAAATTTTTGTATAAGTGAAATAAATAAATAATACTTAATAGATAATCATGTATCGGGTCTACGGAAGTCACTCACTAAGTTAGGTATAATAAGGGCAGAACAACTCTATGGCCCTTTTTACATGGACACACACACACACACACCCCTACACCTACTGACACCCATCTCCACCCACGGATCATCTTCCGTTCTGTCGGAGGGCTCCATGGGTGTGGGTTGGGGTGCGGCGGGAGCGCACATACACAAACACCCACCGCCCGTGGCATTTACACGGATATACACACCCGTCGAACACCCATCCCCCCCGACTACCGGCGGCCGTGTACACAGACTGCCCCCCTGCCACACACTCGCCCAAACACTGCCCGCAGTGTTCGCACAGACGCCTCCACCCAGCGAAACTGGGTGGAGGCATCTCGTTTGAAAAGGGCCCATGTTGCAAGGCTGCAGTGTTGCCCTGTGGGTGCCCTGTAAGGTGTATAATATGTAACACCCATTTTATCAGTGTTAGAATGTCTGTGTGAAAAGGGTCTTTATCGAAGTGAAATTCAGCATCATGACCTAGAAAACAAGAATAAAAATAAAATTGCTATATTTCAATATCTTCAGTTGAAAAGTATATTTAGAGATATCAGGAAAATCCAGCATTACACTAGATCCTCTACAGATATAGAAAAAATATGGTTTAATCACACACCAAATAAAGGTATGATAGCTAGGCGAGTTGGCTCAAATTGAGACTCCAAAAGAGATCTCATATTAAAAAATGGGAACAAGAATTAGGTAGGACATTTAGTGAGTTACAAGTTCAGAATACCTGGTGACATATGCATAGTTGTGTGTGTTCAACAGAAATTAAAGAACCTCATATAAAAGTAACTTTACGGTACTACCTCACCCCTCATCATTTAAAGGTAATATCTGGTTCCGGATCAGGTCTTTGCTGGCGTGGTTGCAGGGAAGAGGGCACCTTTTTGCATTGCTGGTGTGGATGTCCTAAGGTTCAACCTTTTTTGGAGGAGGGTTTGGTATTAATTATATGAAAAAAGAAACTAATTTAACAATCCCTTTAGACCTGAAACGGCCTTGTTGTGGTTATTCCCAAATCTGCCTTTAATGATACACCATCAAGATACCTGGCAGATAATGTCTTAGCTGCAATTAACATAATTGCAAGGAACTGGAAAGACGCACGAGCCCTGTCGGAAGGGGAATGGATAAAAAGAGTCTGGTATATGTTTTCAATGAGAAAATAACAGCACTTCTTACAGACAAATATCAGGACATTGCAATTAAATGGTTCCCGTGCATAAATTATTTCCAAGGCTCTACGATGATCGAGGATTTGAAATCGTATTTACTGGACTTATTGGTATGACCTGTTATTGGAAATGAGTATTATAATTATTGTACATGTTGTCTTGTTATATCTGGTTCAATTTTGTTTGTTAGATTTACTTTAAAAAAAGAAAGAAAGAAACACAAAAAGATGAAACAGACAAATGTATATTTGATGTGTATCTTGTGCTGAGAACTTAATTGCTAGGCCTTTCAATGGGATTTTTTATTTAGGTCTTATGGATATTGGAACTAGTGAAAAATCAAGTTAATTGGAGCATATTTGGGATAGTGCAGCAGAAGAGAGTACTTGCCTGCCTCTTCTTCTCTCATACAAACTTAGGGTGTTTTTAAATGAGCAAGACTGGGGGGAGGGGGGTCCTTTGCTGCTGAGTGGCACAGCTGCAGAGCAGCCACTCAAGTGGAGTGTGTGGGCAGCGATCCTAAGGGGCAGTCCTCAGGGTGGCAACCACAGCCATGCAGGACCTCTATGCGCTCCTGCAGCCTCTGACAGACCCCTCAAACAACTCACATGGGCAGCTGTTCTGTCTCCCCACACCCGGCAACGCCCCCGCCCAATTGCCCATCTTCTGCCATGATGCCCAGCCACTGAAACCATGGAAACAAGAAGTCGCAGCAGGCATTAACCCCATCCTGCTGATGATCCTGGGAGCTGGTGCAGCCGCTGGCAGTTCCGGCCAGCCACAAAGGTGCGTACTGGGCAGGCCACGCAGGAATCGCAGTACAGCAGTCACGGAATGCATGCATTCTTTAAGGGCTTCTGGTAGGGCTGGGGGTGTGATGCGGGCAGCAAGGCCACAGATGGTTGCAGTGCCACTCAGGGCTTAGGAGCAGTGGGCCTCCATGGTACTGGTGGCCCTGTTTGCTGGTGGCCATCCCAGTGCGTATGGGCAGGGGATGCATGGGCACCCATTGCCATGCACTTTTCTGGCTTGCCCCACATGGTGCAGTCCAGATTTCTTGGCAGTGTCCCATGATTGGCCATGAGTGGGTGCTGAGTGGCTCATGGGAGTCTGCATCCCCCCCGCACCACTTTCAAATGGGCAGGTGGATGAGTGGCTCCTGGCCATGTGTGGTCGCATCTTAACACCCTTAGCACAGAGGCTTCCTCTTTCTAATACCTTAGAACTAGATGAGTGAAGATTTGCCCTTTTGTTTCTCTGTAATGAGCACTATTCATCTTTAGAATGACATTTTCAACTTCTTGTGAACTACAATGTTCTTCTAGGCTCTATTTTTCTGCTTTGACCTATGTCTCTCTCCCATGAAAATAATTTCTCAGTAATTTCCCACTTACTGTCTCAGTAATTTCCCACTTACTGTCTTTCTACTTCATTTTATTCTCTCTTAATATGGAAACATTTTTCCTAACCGGTTGAAGCAAGCAAGGAAAAAGGAAACCAGTCTGGTACATGAAGATGGGTGCTGATTTGTTTTAAAAGAATGTATGAAGATGGGAATGGAAAACCTTGTGGCTAGATGTACTGATTTCAAGATTTTTTGCTTAACACATCAGTATGGTCTCAGCTTCCATTCGAGATATCTATAGGATATTTTTAGACAGATGCTCCAGGGGTGCACCCTCACATCCACCTGCTTTCTGCTCCACCGGGGTCTAATTTGAATGGACCCAGCAAGTTCCCTGGGCCAACCACATGGTGCCACCTCAAACCATAGAGTTGCAGGCGATTGCTCAACGCTCTAGGCTGGCACCCACTACTCTATAGTGCTGCCTGAGGCAACAGCTGGCTGGAAGCGGAACTGCAGCATGGATCTGCACATCAGACGGACAGCTGCTCTGGTTTGCTCTGATGCCTCAGGTTTGGCCGGCCTGCTCCCCCAGCGGTGCTCCAGGATGCTTCCTTCACATCTGGCAGAGCTGCTTTTATACAGATGGGCCAACTGGGGGTAAAGCGGGCTGACATGGTCGGCACCAGAGCAGCAGCCTGTACATCTGAAAACCACCCACAGAAGGAATACATCCCACACTGATGATACCAATGACTAATGAAAGGAGTTAAGCCACTTATGGCTACAAATTTATTGCTGTGATCCATTTTCTGTGCCATACCCATCTGTTTCTTTCATGTTAGGTTTGCTGGAACATCTTTGCATCTCCTGACCAAGCAATGTATGCTTTGTAGAACAGTCTTTCAGTCCAATCCCATACAGAATTTTGCTAGCCTGTGTCTCTCTTCCTGCTTTTGCTTACCTCCCCTCGAGTACCTTCCCTTCACTGTTCCAGAGCACGGAGAGATGGATAAAAAAATTCTAGCTCCTGGTTTGAAACCCTACGCAGATGTTTTCCTTCACTCCCTGGGAACACGTGTCTCTCTGCAGCCGTCTATTCTGTCCTCCTTAGTCGATGTGACTTTAAAGTGAGGTTCATACTCTCAACAGCCTTGGCATCATATACAGTGCAATCACTGCTTTCATTCACAGTGTAATACAAACCATTGAAATCTGACTGAATAACTCTTGGCCTGGTTTAGAACTGGTATCCACTGGCAACTTTGGACACTTGAGACTGGAGTGGATAGCAATCATAGTTCCAAAAATGGAGTGCTAGGGTTTGCCTGCTTGGTATGCAAATATCAAGATAAAGCCTAGGAAGCTATATAATGAATTTTATACAGATCACTTTCCTATGAATTTTCCTCCAAACTAATCAATTTCTAATACAGCCTAGTATTGGTATTCCCTAAATGCATAGCTTTGGGTGACCTCAGTACTCACATTGATGGCACTGGAGAGATGATGAAGTCTTCTGCCTCTTCTGAATTTGGGATTCTCCTGAGTCATCTTTTTACCAACCTTGTACAGCCAGTTTCTCAGGACAGCCTGGAACGTGGGTAGACTTGCAGGATCAGTCATGGGGTAAAAACAGACGTGACCCGCTGTGGCCCGCTCCCTCACACTTTGGCCTGGACCACTAGATGTTGGACTGGAATTACCCTGGGCCTTTTGGGTGACTAGCCTGGGCTCTGACCTCAGGAAGCCCCTGGAGTCACATCCCAGGCTAAGACCCACCTGACCAGTCCAGAGTGGGCCAGGCTACCATGTCTACTCCTGGGCTGCCAACATCGCCCAAGTTGGGTCCTCCATGACTTCCCGCCATGGCAGGGTGCTGGGTGCAGCCTGGGGATGAAGCCGGCCAGCCCACATGTTCAGCGTGCTCCCCGGCACCCTGGCCATGGGCATGTCTGTTCAGCGCCCTGACCCAGTCCGGACCGTGTTCACTATAGCTTCCCAACCTGGGGCAGGTAGGTCGCCACTTCATGGCCGTCACTTCTGTTTTTACCCATGGTCTTGAAAGTGCAGACATTGCAGGCTGCAAAGTGGTCTTGGGGGTCAGTGACAGGAACAGGCTCAGGTGAAGATTCTGGTCAAGGACAGAATAAAAAGGTGGGAACAGACTCCGGTCAGGAACAGGCTCAGGAAGGAGCACTGATTCACCTGGTAGGTGGACCTATATACTGGAAGATACCCAATTGAAGACTAAGGCCGTTTTTAGATGAGACAAATTTGTGCATGATTGGTGAAAAATGTGCGTGTTTTAATGCTCGTTTAAACACCTAAACCGTTTTAAATATGCATTTGCCATGATCGTGTAAAAGCCAAAACCGTTTTGAATGTGGTTTTTAAATAATGTGCATTTTTAAAAACTGGTTTTGAGCCCCTTTGATGATCGGAGGATGCCAAAACTGGTTTTAAAACACGAGCATTAAAAAACGAGCATTAAAACATGTGCATTTTTCACCAATCATGCGCAAATTTGTCTCGTCTAAAAGCGGCCTAAGAGGATGTGAATAAACTGGAATCAAAGTTCAATACCAGATCCAAGGCAGGAGCCTCTACTGCTCAGGATTTCCGGAAATGCTGGTTCAAGATCTGTGCTCCTTACACAAATGCATCCTAGAACTAATCTCTGCTGGAGAAATATCAAATATGCCCAGTCATTAAGCTCATCTTCAGCTGCTACAAGTGGAAATGCCTAGACTATGCCTAGACTGATGGGCCCAGCCACCCTCTGAGACCTATGGCCCCAGTATGATTCCAGGCAGCCTGAAAAGGGTCTGCCAAGCGATGGCCAAAGCTGTGTACTGGTGAGCTGGCATGCCCATTGCAATCATCTTCTGATCACAGCCACTGATTTACTTAGTTCAAAGGTTAAGGGCAGGGCCAGGGAGTCAGAAGTCCCAGCATTGTCCATCTGGGTTATCCTGTTTCTAGATGAAGCTGGAGTGTAGGTGATTTGACTACTACTGAACCAGCATGGGATGACAACAGAAGGAGTTGCATATACAAGCCTATATCATGGTGAAAAAAATTAATCATTCTCCTTCTCCTCTTGCACCTGTGCTACTGTGAAATTATAATAAATAGGCATGATCTTCATTTTTCCAGGTGTGTTACAGGGTTGCATGTACATAAGTTGTATGCTGTAGTGTCCTGCTAGACTTAAGTGAGTGCCAAACCTTCGTTCACAGCAAGAGGTAACATTGTGCAGCATAATAACCATAGTCAGCAGCTGCTGCCTGAAATGTGGGAGCATGGCACTCACCATGGACCTGGGTGTTCTTAGGAGCGGTCCAGCCACATTTAAGGGCTGACCATGGGGAGGGTCTGTTCTGGGCTCCGGTGGGGGTCGGCACTGCATGTGTGAGAGTGGGTGATGGGCAATGATGCAATGAATTATTATTAGGGCTACGAATTTGTCGTGGAAATTTTCTTTAAAAGTCATGAGTTGGTCATGGCAGGAATGAGGAAAAAGTTGCGGAAAACTCATGGGTAATTAAAAAAAACACTTTTATTCAATATTGTATTTTGTAAAAACCCCCCTTAGATTGTAAACCCAGGGATTAGATTGTAACCCCTCCCCTCAGATTGTCACCCACCCAGCACAGAATAGAAGAAGGAGGAAAACACCCCCCACCCCACCCCTTAGAATGTAAACCCAGGGATTGTAAAGCCCTTTGAAAGCCCCAGGCTTAGATTATTATTATTATTATTATTATTATTAACAAACATTTATATAGCGCCAGCAGTGTACCTGGCACTTTACAATGTAATAAAATAGACATGGTCCCTGCCCCTAGGGCTTACAATCTGAGAGACAGGAGCTGGGGGAGAGACTTAGGAAGGGGAACAGAGGGAGAGACCAGGGGTCTAACATTCATGAAGATGCGAGGTCTCAAGTGCACGTACTTGGCTTGGTTACGATGAGAATGACAGCAGGCAGGTCCATGTTGCAAGGATAAGGGTAAACCGATCGTAGGTATAGGAATAGTGGCTCAGCAGGATAAAGAGTCAGACAGAGCAGAGCGAAAGAGGTGAGTTTTAAGGAGAGATTTGAAGGTATGAAGAGGGTGCAAGTCTTTAAACCCGCACCCCATAACCAGTTCATTTGCGCCCCCATATAATCAATTCACGCTGCCCTGTGGGCACAAATTAAATGGTTATGGGTGGGGGCACAGTTAATTGATTATATGGGGTGGGGGCGCAAATGAACTGGTTATGGAGTGGGGGCAGCATGAACTGATTATGGGGGCACAACTGAACTGGTTATATGTCTCTTTTCATGGCATAATGCGCTTAATAAGTGAGAAGGGACGAAGGCGCTTAGGGGAGCAGGGAAGGCGTGGAAGGGTGAGAGAAGGGACAGAGGAGGAGCGAAGTGCACGGGCTGGAGTATGGAGGGTGATAAGTGCAGAGAGGTAGGGGGGAGCAAGGTTGTGAAGAGCTTTATAGGTGAAGACTAGGAGGTTGTGCAGGATTCGTTCAGGAAGGGGAAGCCAGTGAAGCAAAGAGAGGAGGGGCTGCACATGGTCGAAGCGACTGGCGAGGTAGATGACCCTGGCAGCAGAGTTTTGGACAGAGATGAGGGGAGAAAGGTGGGACCGGCGAAGACCAGTGAGAAGGAGGTTACAGTAATCAGAAGGAGGTTACAGATTGCAAGCCCAGGCAGGGGATAAAGGCAGAGGAAATGCTGCCGTCTCCTCCTGGGCACCTCTTGAAGCTCTGACAATGGTAGCGTTCTCTGCCTCTGATCCCGCCACCACACCACGCCATGCTGCCACTTGACCATGCCCAAAGCTATGCCCTCCACAAGAAACAACACTGAGGCAGGGTTTGGAGCTCCAGGGAGAGGCCGTGGCTTTACCCGCTGGTGCCCAGCGTGCTATTCTCCCTGGCTTCTTGCCATGCCGTCGCATCTCCACAGCCAGGGAGGGATTTGGAGTTCCAGGGAGAGACCATGGATCTTTTTAGCACCATTGAGCGTGCTCTTCTCATCAGTTTCTTGCCGGCTCTGCTCTTCAGTTTCGGGGAAATCTTGAAAAACTTGGGAAAATCATGGAAGTCATAGGAAGATCTCAAAATCATGGAGGGAGGCAAAAGTCACTTAAAACGTGACTTTTGTCATGACCGTGACAAATTCTTAGTCCTAATGATTATGAATCACTCAGTTAAAACTAGCATGGCACTTAAATGTGCAATTAGCACGTAAGTGTGTAACAAATGTGCACAGAACTCTATGTACACCTGGATGATTGAAGATTGCATTCAGGGTTTCTTTTCTGGATAGTTTAACAAAGCCAGATTGTCTTTCCTAGTCCCAGTCCAGATTTCCTTCCATGGCCTTTTTCATGCAGACACCCCCTCGCCCACATGTATGTGTGGGTGGGTGGATGGGGTGCATGCTCCCATGCTCCAGCCATCACCCATGCACGGAGCAATGGGCACCAATGGCGGATACTCCATGAGTGTAGATGGGTGGGCGCCCATGGGATGGCTGCCCATGCACTGCCCACCTGCCACTGCCTCCACTCCTCCCCCATGGACCACAGAGTCTCTGTGGTCCATGTGAAAACAACCTATGTCTTGGAGCCTATGAGCTTTTTTTATAATGAACTCCCATCCGGTGTTACGGAAAAGACTTATTATATCAGGGGAAGCCTTACCAATTCTATGGAGTATGGCATAGTTGGTTTTTACGGTGTCATTTTAGAACAGCTTTTTTCAGGGAAATGAACCTGTGGAAGTGCCAATTATGCACTGTAAATTAGTGCCTCTGGTAACTGGCAAGTTTGAAATACAGGTTGAATTTCCCCATCTGTATTGTTGAAATACAACATATTTCACCTCTGTGTGATTCCACTGTTGTCTGCTTGACTTGCCCTTTCTCCAGTGGGGATAGGCTGCAGGGATAAAGTCTACTCTGTGCCATACATATTAACAAGTGTGTTCAATGTATCTTCTCCAGTTCTCTTGGCAGCAAGATTGTTTTTCCTCATCTTTTGTTTGTCAAGCTTTCAAAGACTTCTTCTTTTTGCTTGAGTTCATCTATGGCTGTTTTACAGAAGCTGAGAGAATTACTATCAATCATGATCTTGTTCTGTGCTCATCTCTTCCTGGAGAATTACTCTTAAGTGTTTCAGTATCACAGTATATAGTAAATCCTTACCCTCCAAGACTTCTTCAACTCCTTACATAGGAAAAGAATTGGAGGATTTAGAAGGTCTGGCAACTCTGACAAGCTGAGCTAGGATCCCTTTGTGGCAGTTGGAACCTTAGGGCCTGAAAAGTCTGGTGAATACCTCTGATTTGACTGTTTCTTTTGTAACCCCAGACCTGCCTGACGAAGGACACTGTGAGGTCCGAAAGCTTGCATACCTCTGCCAGCTAACTATTCTGGTTATTAAGAACTGTGATATGTCAGTGAATAGGTAAATGCACTAGTTTGTGTTAATTCATTATCTCTTCTGTTTTTTTAGTCTTTTCTGTTTCAATTGTGTTTCTCCCTGTAGAGCGAAGGAAGAATAAAAACGTATTATTATACTGGTTTTGGAGTTCAGAGTGCTTCACAATCCTTATCTAGTTCACCCTCACAACACTCCTGTAAAGTAGCCTAGTGGATAAGATATTAGACTTGGATGTGGGAGATCAGGGTTCAAATCTTGTCTTAACCAAGGGTCTTAGCTACTGCATAGCCTTAACAAGTCACTCAGTAAATTGGGAATAATAACAATCTTCCTTACATGGTGGTTGTGAGGGTGAATTAAATAAGGATTATAAAGCAACAAGTGTAAAGCTTTGGAAACATTGTATAAATGATTAATAATAAATGCGTTACAATCCTTATTTAGTAGGGATGGAAAATCCGACTGAAAATCTGAATTGGATTAAAATTGGAATCCAATTCAATGGCTTGCTATTTGAATTGTTTCAGAATCGGTTCTTATTTTTCACCCTCACTGACTTCAGTGGGGAAATTTTGCATTAAAGTCAATGGGAAAGCGAACCTATTCATTTCAATGGGTCATTCCTTCTAAGCCACAATCCCAGAATGATGAATGGGCTAAAGAAGAGTTTAGCAAGCAATAGATAGCAGAGAGGGGGCAATGTGCGTTGGGTGCTGCTGGCTGCCCATGGGAGCAGAGTGTAAACAGATTACACTTTCACATAAACGGATAGGCTTATCCCAAAACTGTGATTCCTCTGTTTTTATGCCCGCCTGGGCCACCTGTAGTCTTCTGAAGGTAGGTTTTGGGACAAGCCTTCCTTCTGGCTTGGCGAACTGCAGGGAGGACTGAGTTAGCTCCCGTTGTCCTGCGACAAGCTGAATCAGAAAAAGATGAAAGGGTGGAGAAGGATAGGACAGAGGGGGAATAGGGTTTTGGTGCATGAGAAAGGGGAAGATTGGTTTCAGTATGGAACAGGGGAAGGGAACTCCTTGTGGTCTTGTCTGCCGCCTCACAACTTGCTTGGTTTGCTGACTCTGCTCTCTCTGCTGTACGTTTTTAACCGGGACTGCTCCTGAAAGGTGACTGTTGACTGTTCCTGAAAGGTGACGAATTGACTTTTCCTGAAAGGTGAAACCTTCCTTCCTGCCAGGCTGTTGCCTACTTGCTCCACTCTCCACAGTTCATGAGGGAGGGAGGCAAGGGTCCCCTGCCCCCAAGAAGAGGTTCCACCCTCCCAGTGCCCACTGCACCTCTTTTGGGGGGCAAGAGGGCTGGAAAAATAGGTACCCCTACCT
This sequence comes from Sphenodon punctatus, assembly GCA_003113815.1. Taxonomy (NCBI): domain Eukaryota; kingdom Metazoa; phylum Chordata; class Lepidosauria; order Sphenodontia; family Sphenodontidae; genus Sphenodon; species Sphenodon punctatus. Next base: position 3,177,045 of record QEPC01000068.1, read on the forward strand.
GCTTTAGACACCTGTAATGAAAGGAAGAGAGGGAGCCCAGACAGGAAGCTGTGGAGAAGGCCCTCCCAGCAGCATGCGGCCAGGGGAACAAGACAAGAGGTCCATTACCCCCAAGAAGAGGTCAGTGTACATTGTATGCCTTCTTGAGGGCAGAAGGAGACCATAGGTGCCCCCAACCTGCTTTAAACATCTGCAAAGAAAGAAGGCAGAAAACTGCAAAGATATGGATCCCAGAAACTATGCTTTGGGGAAGGCCCTGTAGGATGCAGCCAGGAGAATGAGCCAAGGGCCCCCGCCCCCAAGAAGATGTTCCACCCTCCCACTGCACCTCTTCTTGAGGAGGTGAAGGGGGAGAAAGAGGCTGGCCAGTAGGTGTCCCCTACCTGCTTTAGACAGATTGATTAACTACAAGTTCAATATTATTTATTAGATACAAGTTTGATACAAGTGATAGATGGGCATTACTTATTTAAATGAGGCAGTCCAAGGAGCCAAAAAGCTCTTTGAAGAATATCCATTCCCAGAGGAAAATCAACCATTGCAGGCAACAGGTAATGTTTAAGAGGGAATTTAAGAGGGAATGTCACTGGATTTCAGTCGAATGGATTGTGGGGACTGGCCCCCAGAAATCTCTGACTTGGTTGGCTGAGAGCTGTTAAGTATGGCCTCCACACACTCCCCTACAACTATGACCCCTCCCCCGCCACCCAGTTGTCCTTGCTATGGGGCTTCTCCCACCAAGTGCAGGTCCCCAAACAGTCCCAGACTAGGCAAGCCGGATGCGGTGTTGTTGTTGACTCAAGTCACAATGGAAATGAAAGTTTGCCCTTGAACTCTGTTCTCAAGAGTGAGTGAGCTAGAATTTGCAAGACCCATGACTGCGAAATGACTTCAGAGACAGCAGGAGTGAGAGGTGAAGAAGCAAAACCTGCAAAGCTAACTAAGAAGATACCCCATTTTAGCTTAGAGTAGAGAAGGCAGAGTAGACATGACACAGTGGTCCTCATCAAAGATAATATCAGAAGGGCTGTGACACAGAACATGGTAAAGACTTGTTCCCTGTTGCCCTGGAGGGTAAGACTAAATGGATTCAAACCTTGAAAAAGTGGAGGGCCATTCTTATTATTATTGAGATAGACAGAGAGAGAGGCAGGCAGACAGAGTGCTGTGCTAAAGTCATGCTGAGGGCATACTTTTGGCACCATCCAGTTGGACTCACTCTGGCTCGGTTGACTAGGAGCTGTTGTTGAATTCTGGCCTCCATACATGCCCCTACAGCCATAATCCCAGTTGTCCTTGCTGTAGGGCTTGTCCCACAAATTGTGGGTCTCTAAACAGTCACCCAGACCAGTCAAGCCAAATGGGGTGCTCTGGAGAGCGCTTGGGATGGGGGGTGCAAGGAGGATCAACACACCACGCATGGAAGGAACTTAAACATCTATGTTAAACAAAGACAGTGACACACAATCTTGCACACAAAACTTTCACACAATTTACACATCCTGTTCCTACCTAGTAGGAATTTCCTACTAACTTTATGAGGTAGTGGAGGGAAGTACAGACGTACTACCTGTCTCCTACTGGGTGTGACTGGTAGTCTCTGATGCCACCTAGTGCAGTGCATGTGGAATGGAAACAACTGTGGTTGTCATGTGGTCCAGTTGTCCTGCGGAGACTGAGGCGGCTTCCTGGACCAGTTCTTCAGTCGCAGCGTCTGTCAGACTTCCTTCCGTGACCCTGATGGTGCTGCTGAACTTCTTTGCTGCGGCATGACTGTGCTTAACCAAGTTACTCACATCAGAAGTGGTGATGCCAAAGGTTGCTCCTTCAGTGGAGTAACCCATCAATTCAAGAAAAATTCAATTCAAGGAAAATTGATGGGAAAATCCTCAAGGAAGCCAAGAAGGGGCAGGTTGGTCTTGAGGAAGACCAACTGCTCAACCCTCCTGGGGTCCATGCGTAATCAATGTGGGCTCACAATGTCCTCGGCGAGTTTGGATGGCACAGCACACTTGTGGGAGGGTATGACACGTGGTATAATGTGACCCTTGCAAGAGTGGGCTAGACGTCCATCTTCTTGCACCAGGAAGCCATGGGCTCAGAGTTGGGATCTCGTGCCAGCTCTTGCAGATAATGTGTGACATAACTGTCAGCAAGATCTGGGGACTCAAGAGCCGATGAGTCCTCCACAGACTCTGCCACCAGGGCTCCTACTTCCTGGTACCACAGGCTCGAGGTGGCTACCACCACAGCACCCCTCAAAGGAGCTACTGGAGGTTCCTGCTCCTGGGTTGCAGTGGTTCAACTTCTTACCTCCCATACAAGAATACTTCTGATCTGAGTGAAGAGGGGAACATCCGAAAAGATGGTCCTCTTGACACAGGGGTCCAGAAGTGTGGCAAGGGCATAGGCGTCATCCATCAACCTCTTGTGGCAGGGATGCAGCTCTTCCATCAAATTCCTCACCAAACTACACCATCAACTTGTGCAGGTCTCCACAAGACAGCAACATTGGAAGACATCTCAGGAACTTGGACAGTGGGATCCCTGACTGAGCATGACCTGCTCCATGCTCAGATCATTTGTAGACAGGTAAAATGGCTACAGGACCTCCATTATCTCCTTCATGTCCGTTCTGGGTCAGGTTGCCTTCGATGTCCTCCATCTGGGAGAGGTGGTGAAGAACATCTCTCTGCTCCAGCATGCACTCCAGTATCAGAAACATCAAGTTCCAATGGATGAAGACATCCTGTACCAAGCAGTGCACCAGAGCACCCATCTGCTACTGCTTCTTAATGCCATGGTAGTGGTGATGGACTGATGAAAGTGTCCGGCGATCTTCTGTACCTTCCCGAGGAGCTCTATCACTCCCTCAGTCGCATTCATTCTATTCTTCTCCACCAGGTTCAGGATGTGTGTGCTGCACCAAAAATGGTAAAGGCCACCATCATGTGTGACCTTCACAACATTCGTGCATTGTCAGTCACAAAGAAACCAACCTCGATGTGTGAATCTGGCCTGTGCATCCACTGGTCCAGCATGCTGTTCACAGCATCAAGAAGCATCCCCAACATGTGTTGGACGTCAAGCACCTGGGCATGCATGAAGACCCATTTGTACTTGGCAACAGACACCAACCCTGCACTGCAGCTGCGCTGGAGTGGGGGGGAATGGTGGCAGCTAGGGAGAGGTATGTGTGGACCAGGAGTGGTAGTCCACAGGTATGTGGTAAAATGAACCACAGAACCTTGACCCTTGGAGAAGTCCTGCAAGAGCCTGGACTGCACCATCCCATACAGGTGTTAACAGGAGACCCCACTCCCACTCGTGGATATTGGGGGGTTGGTGCCCCAATACCCACCTGACTCTTAAATTTAGGGGAATTAGCCGAATTGGTTGGACATGGGGTCCCCGCGTGTCTCCCGGATCAGTCTGAGGTCAGATGCATGCTACGGTCAGGTTATGTACCCTCCCCAAAATAATAGTAAAAGGGAAAAGAGGGAGACAAAATGCTTAATAAAAAGGAATATTTATTTAACAGGAATGGGAGGTATAAAAAAAAAAACCCCACACAATTGACTAACAGAGATTCCGGTCTGGCAGGCGGTTTTCAGAGGGAAACACAAGCGGCAGCTGGGAAAATGAAAGTAATATGGGAAGAGAGAGAGAGAAGGCTAAAAGCAAAAGGAGATTGGAGAAGGGGAACCAGGACCAGTGGCTACCTTTCTTTGCCTGTTGCAGAGGGGCCAGGCAACCCCATGAATCCAGTGAAGTTCGGGGATGCAGGGGAGGGACAGACCAAAGTCTGGGAGACCCCTTAAGATCCAGACCCGCATGGAGAGACCTGCACGTGTTTGCTTCCAAAGTTTTCTCAGTTTCAGAGGGGGAGCCAGGAGTGATTATAAGTTTTGGGACAAAAGTTTTGGGATCAGCTTAAGTATACTAGAATAGGTGAGGGGAAAATGTGAGAGATTTCCTGGGTGGGTTTAGGTCTGAGAAAAGGAACATGCCCACAGGGGCGGAGGGGCCAAGAATGTCAATAGGTGCGACAGGAAAGAGGAATCAGTGTGTCTAGTTACACAAAAGGGGAGGCAAAGGGTAAACAAACTGGGGCCACGGAGACAAAGGACACATCAGGGCATAAACGGGGGAAGATTTCTAATCAGTCTGGGGAAGAGAATCATGAGGAGAGTCTGGTGCTGGTGGGCACTTCCCACTGATCAGGTGTGGGGGTGCTAAAACATTGGGTGCTTCTAATTGTCCATGCCTTTGGAGTCATTGCTAATCTAGATTCCATTCACCAGTGATTTCTTTAAACAGGAAGGAGGCCTTATTTTAACTGCCCCAATATTTACTCAGAGCCTCCTCCATCACCTTTTCCAAGGGCAGGCTGGTTTTTGCATGAAAGGACCTTTCCGTTAGGCTACCTTGTTGCTCAAAAATGGCTTCACTCAGACTTTTCTGATGTCTGATGACTCATGTCCCTCATGTCCTTTCCGACCATGGGGGGGGGGGCTGTCCTTTTTGGGGTGCATTCTGCACCTCTTGCAACAGAGGGAAGGGACAACCTTCATGCTGAAGGTTTTCTGGGAGAGGACACTGTACCTGGGTTCAAGGACATGAAGCATCTGCTTAAAACCAATCTGCTCAACCAACCCAAACGGCAGCTCCTCCAGGGTAATCAGCTCCCCAATTACCCTGGTGATAGCATTAGCTCAAGGGAGAGTGGGCCTGAGGGGCAGTTTCTGTTCCATAAACATAGCTACAATGGTCTGGAAGGGTGGTGGATGGTGCCTCAAGGGTTGGGAGGAGCCAGTGCTCCTAGAAGAAGAATACTTCTTTGTGGGTGGGGGACAGGGTTGGTGCTGGTTTTAGATGGCCCCAGGGTAGCAGTTGCAGAGGGTTCCTCCTCCTCACATTCTGCAGCTGCACTCCCTCCCCATGCTTCTGCTTGAACCTGGACTCCCCAGCACCCAGAAGGTGCCTGTGGTGCCGCTCCAAGTGGGCCCTCAGAATAGAAGTGGCAGGACGCATGATGTGTCTCCCACAACCAACCAGGACTGGCAGTGCAAGCGCACTGCACGTGTGACATCCCCTTTGGGGAGTGTGAAGTGTGACCACACAGATGATGTGATGCACTTTGTGCTGCTGCTCAACAGCAAAACAGCAGCTTTGCAGGAAGGTAAAGTCACAATTGCAGTTGTGGCTGTGAGACTGCAGGTGGAAGGGGCTGTGGTCAGAGCTGGTGTGGTAGGACATGTGCTAGTGTGAAAGCAAGTTAAAATTCAGTTGAAAAGGCAGCGGTCCCTGAAAAAAACCCTTTCCCCATAAGATGCAACCCCACCCCAAAAGACAAAGGCAACATCCCCAAAGTACCCAGAGCTGCCCACAGAATCAGGGGACCAGGACAGAGGCCAAGCTAGAGTGGGTCAAGAAAAAAAAACCCTAATTCTCAAAAGCACCCCATAAGCTGCATCTCCAGCCCCATTACCTCACACACCCCAAGAGGCAGGAGCCCGGCCAGCCACCCCAGAGGAAAAATTATATAAGTGATTAATAATATTTACTCTGATTTTACAGATCGGGAACTGAGGCTGAGAGCTAAGTGATTTGCCCAAGGTCACCTAGCAAATTCATTACTAAGATGGGATTTGAACCTGGTCTCTCAAATCCAGCACCTTGTCCACTAGCCTACACTGACTCTTAAGGTTTTGCATTTCCCCCTCAATATTGGCATCTGCAACTATGGCCCTTTTCAAATGGGCCACGGTGGGTGTGGGGATGGGTGTGCGCTGCGGTGGGTGTACGGTATGTGGGCAGCTATCACAGGAACACACACCCACTTCCACCAATTTCCATGCACGGAGCCATCACTGTTTTGGCTGATGGCTCCATGCGTGGGTGATGGGTGGAGTGCAGGAGTGTGCACACACACCCCAGCCACCTGCTGCGGCGGTCACACAGGACTCACACATGCATGCACACACAGGCACCCGTGTGTGTTGCATGGGGCATCTCATGTGAAAGTTGTCTATGGCCCATTGCACACAAGATGCCCACCCATGCCCACGTGTGGGCATGGGTGGGGGGCACCTGTGTCACTGCCGTGGCGGGTGGGGTTGGATGTGTGCTCTTATGCTCAACCCACCTCCACTCATCACCCAC
>QEPC01000068.1:3190944-3213671 GCA_003113815.1 Sphenodon punctatus
GTGGGGGGCAAGGGAACAAGGGCAGGGGGCACTTTGGGTGTGGGAGAGGCAAGGGAGCGAGGGCAGGGGGTGGTTTGGATGCGGGGAAGCAAGGGAGTGAGGGCAGGGGGTGCTTTGGGTGTGGGGGGGGCAAGGGAGAGAGGGCGGGGGGCACTTTGTATTTAACAAAAAACTTGGATACTCCATAGTCAAAAAACCACCGGTTTACAAGCAGAGTTAAGGCTCTTGCAATTCGAACATGCACTAAAAACTTAAAGCATGGAAATTGCAAGTTAAGGCTCCCATCTGTGCCATGTTAGCAGTAAATATATTATACAGTCTCACATATTGTGTTCACTTACAACTTAGGCTCCATGCACCCACATTTTGCCTTTATCTTTCAGCCCCAAACATCTTCCTTTGCAGGTTGGAGGCAACACTGAAACTGGGGACAGGAGGACACGAGCTGGCCTCTCACCCCCTCCATTCCCTCTATTCTTTCATGTCCGTTGAGGAGAATGGAACAGCTGAGTAATGTCTCACAAAACCCTCCCTCTTACCCACTAGTCCCCACTGCCCTCCTAGAGCACAGTGAAGCTGGGTACAGTCATATACAAATGTTTAATTTAAACTTTAATTTGGGTATGCATTGAAATTAATTATATGGAATAGCCATTGGAAGGAATGGAGGCAACAGCAATGCCAATTTCTAAATAAATACTATTGTCATTCCAATATCCAATTACATGACTGTGAAATAATACAACACAGTTGCATATTTGGGAGTACAGGGGGAAGGTAAGAAGGTGTGAAATAATGAGGAAGGCACCAGATACAGTAAGTAGAATGGTTGGAATGACAGGGAAAAATACAAAGAATGTGCAGGATCAACTAAGTGGGTGGAATGACATAAGGAATTAGAAATAGTTACAATAACAAGACTCTTAGCGAAATAACTGATTTGGAAGACTGATGGGATACCAGGGGGAGCAGTCCTATTATTTAACCCATTTGACACCCTATCCTTTGAGTCCTGATAGCCTCCCTCTCTGTTGTTCCACTTCCTCTCCCGTTTTTGTTGTTGTTGTCATTCCACGCACACCCTTCTGTTTCATATGACACTGTGGCGGATAGACTAGGTTTGTACCCCGCGTGCGCCCAGGGTTGCGCTCGCCGGGGCACTTGGACCCCTTTGCTCTCCGGAAGAAGTCAAGGGAACAGGGCTCCCCTGTGGGGAGTCCAGTGCCCTAAGCCACGTTGCGCCACGTGGCTCCGAGGGTCCCTTGTCCCTGTTCTGGGACCAAGTCCCAGCCCTATTTTCTCTCCGCCCCCCCCCCCCCAGTCACTTCCCTGCTGCCAGGCCCGGGCGAGGTTCCTGCACAGTCAATGTGGTAGCATCCCGTCCAGGGTCTGTCTCCGTTTTTCTGGCTGTCTGAGCATCCATAGCTGCAGGGCTCCCCGGCCAATAACGTGGCCGCTGTGGTCAGGGTCCAGCTTGTTGGGGCAGCCAGGCTTGGCCCTTTCCCCTTGCGGGTCTCGCTCTGCTCTTGTAGTGGCCGGCCCCGCCCCTCCTACCGCCGTTGCCGCTCCGTCAGCCCAGCTGATTGCGACCGCTGCTGCATTACAATCAGCTATGTCTCCTCCTGTCTCCCCGATGCAGCTCGCTGCTCCTCCTCCGGCCGCTGCAGGTGCGTTTGTTTGCCACAGATACGCACAGATAAACACTGTATTTCTCCCAGAACTTTTGAGTTCTCTGTGAGGGGAATGTGGGTTAGAAAGGCGACTTTGACCCAGGACTTCTAGTTTGTTTGTTACAAGGCTGAGAGCTGAGTAGGGGAGAGGAGAACAAGCTATGACCAGGACTATTGAGTTGCTTGTGAAGGGAGTACAGCCTAGTGGATTAGAGTGGAGTGTAGAGGCTGGAAGCCAGGAGTCCTGAGTTCTCTGTTAATGGGTTGGGACCAAGTAGATTATATGGGGAGAAGGGGTGGGAGCCAGGACTCCTAAGTTCTCTCTTTCTTAAAAAGGAAACAGAGGGGTGAGGGGCCAGCTCATGCCCTCCTGTCCTCAGCTTCAGTGTTGCCCCCAACCTGCAGAGGAAGAGGGTTGGGGCTGAAAGATGAAGGCAAAGTGTGGGTGCATGGAACCTAAGTTGTAAGTGAGCACAATATGTTAGACTGTACAATGTCTTTACTGCTAACATGGCATGGAAATTAAGGCGGGAGCCTTAACTTGCAATTTCCATGCTTTTTAGTGCATAATCGAATTTGCAAGAGCCTTAACGCTTGTTGTAAACCGGAGGTTTTTTGATTATGGAATATGAATTCTACATGCGTGTGGGCCCCTCAGGCTCCTGATCCCCAGTTCATCTGTACCTGCTGCACCTATTATAGCTACATCCCTGGTGACAGAAGTTGGGCTGAATTTTTAATAAAATGTTGATAATTTGTTTTGGATAAAATAAGCAGAGATAATACTAATGATGATTAATACTGTTAGAATAGTGTAGTCTTGAAGAGCATTTTCATTCCAATTCCTGACAGTATATCTTAGTTTCCCTAGTCCCCAAGAATGTAGTTTGTGCCCAAAGACCTTTGGTGTTATGTCCCTTGGCAGACTGTCTGTCTGAATTCTGATAGTTGGGAGGAGACAGTGGGAGTGACTGCTCATTTTCCTTGCATACATTCTAAGTTGCATAATGTTCAAAGAGATAATAAATTAGTAATACTCCTTTTATTGATTGAGACAGGCTATTTTTAATTTTTAAATAGTTTTGCGGAAGTCTTGTCCAACCTGTTGTTTCTAGAGCAGTACATTATCCATTAGCAGCACTAAGGCCGTTTTCACACAAACACCTCCCCGTTGCATACGTATGCGGATGGGGGGTGCCAGTGGGAATGCTGCAGTGGGTGTGTGTCCATGGGAACATTGCAGGCGGTGATTGGGGGTGCGTGCACACTCCCAACCTCCACCCATCTCCACCCACCGCACACCCACGGAGCAATTGGCCAGAACGGCGGTTGCTCCATGAGTGAAGGTAGGTGGAGATGGGTGTGTGCCCCTGGGAATGGCCACCTATGCACTGCACACCTGCATTCATCCCCCCCACCCACCGCGGCCCATGTGAAAACGGCCTAAGTAGCAGCTTTCTGTCTCTTGAGTTTATTAAAGACCTAACATAATGCGTCTGACTAGTGGAAAACTGGTTGCTTGCTGCTAGAGAGTGCCTTTTCCCCCTTTCTCCAAATACAGCACTGCTGCATCTGCTCTCTGTAAATTATTTTTTATGCTTGTTTTATATTAGCAGCAGACCCCTTTAATTGGTTGCTACCACAGTCACTGGGCAACTTGTAGCATGAATCATATACCAAACCGATCTTTAAAGCATTAATGAAATAAGCACCCTGCTATAATAACTAGTTTGTGAAGTATTGCTACTCAAGTCACCAGTGAGTCTGAACATCAGAAATGCTACAGGCTGTGGTAAATTAGGGTATGCTTGTAGCATTAGCAAAACTACATTTGCTATGGAAACAGTCCACGATAGTCTCGAACCTGGCATGAAAGAGTTAAGAGACATTTAGAATGCTCATCTCTCTAAATCAACTCTATGTGAGCTTGGAACCTCTTATACAGGAGATGGACTTTCATTATTAAATTGTTCTACAGTAATTTCTGTGCTTGTTGATTTTAGCTGAAATTCTATCCTGAACTTGCAAGAAATGTTTGACCCAGTAATGTCAGCCCACAGGAGAAATGTATAGACTAGCACTGATAGGAAACAACAAGTCTGACTGTGAGCAGTTACAGAACTGGCAAGGGATGATTATGCTGTTCAATATGATACCTGCACTCACTGTGTTTATGTAGTGAACGTGATGTCATCCCATCCATTAGAAACCAGAGCTTGTTTGGAAGTTGATGTTGTGAGCAGGCAATGCAAAATGAGACCTGACATATAGCAGTCTTTCCAGGAGCAATTTTTTAAAGAATTTTAAATACAATTCCCATTTAATTATAAAACTGGGAGTGAGGGAGAATAGTGGGACCACAGTGGGAAGCCAAAGCAAGCAGTGAATAGTACACAGCAGTGGAAAGTTCCAGTCTAGGGCCGTTAATACACGGATGGGGAGTTTTGGTGCGGTGTGTGTGTGTGTGTCCGTTTACACGGACATACACCCACCTACACCCACGGAGCCTCCTCCGTTTTACTGGAGGGCTCCGTGGGTGGAGGTGGGTGGAGGCGGGTGTGCGATGGGTGGAGCTGGGTGTGCGCTGAGAGCGCGCATGCACAACACCCACCGCTTGTGGTGTTTACATGGGTGCACACCCATCCCCCCACCCACTGCCGGCCGTTTACATGGACTGCCTCTCCCCCCCCCCCCCCCACGAACACCAAGTGGGGGGTAGGGGCGTCCGTGTAAAAACGTCCTAGCTGCTGCACTGTGCTTGGACTTTTTCATTGCCTGGGGTCCACCCACAGTTTGAATCCTCAGGTATCTCAGGACTGACTGTGACTCAAGAGATGGGTGAGTGCCCTTGTGAATGCTGCAGGGGATGGTTTGGGGGGTGTGTGTGCTCCCCAGCCCTGACCTGCTGTCACACATAAAAATACCCAACGTTGGAGGAAAGACCCACCCACCTGCCTGCTAGGAAGATGTAACAGGAGTCTCATGCTTGTGTGGGATTGTATGTACAAGTGCAGTTCTTTGGGTCTAAGGTAACTAATTGGCCGAGGCAAATATTTTGCCTTCTCTGAAGCATGCTCATAGGTTATTCAGTTGGCTAACTTAATCATTGTGCATTCTTCTGCTTATATACTTTAGTTGCATCTTGGCAGATCCTGAGGTCAGAACCCAAAAAATTACAGGGGAGCCATGTAGAGTATGTGGCCCCATGGAGATATTAAGAGATTTTGGGGTGGATAACTGGACCCCTAGGGCTCTTTGGTTGGGAGTCCTCTGTCTGCACTGTGAGATGGAACCATCCAAGTTTATATCACCAACCGGGTGGCCAATCTCTTTGTTCCTCATCAAGTGAAATTACAATGGTGAGCTATGTCCATGGTGATGGGAACAGGGGTGTAGATCATGGCCCTTCTACCCCTTCAGTGTACAGGAGGCCCTAGTGGGGGAAAGGACCTCCTGGGAGATAACTTATGGGCTTCTGCCATTGAGTTTGTACATGGGTTCTCAGATGCTCATTATGTTCAAGTTGTGGCTTTATTTTACCCAAAAGACTTGTGCCCATGCTCTTATTCTCTGATACCCCACAACAAGGAATATCCACTCCCTTTTAAATTTCTTGAAGCTTTACTTGGAGTTTTTCAAAGAGGGTAGATTTCATATAGCGTTGAAAAACACAGCAGATGTCAATAAAATCATCTAAAACAATGAAACTACTACTGTAGGGAAGTTTTTTGTTATGTTGAATTCATTGTGCTGTCGCGTGCTGTACAGATGCACTTTCTCTGTTTTTATGCTGTGGTATTTATCATTTAAGCAATGCAGCATAATGTGAGAAGAAAAAGATCCTTCACCATTTGTACTGTGATTGGCACATAAAGACATCCAATTTTGTAATATTTGTCCAATCTGGAAAACAATCTACACTAGCCTGCCAAAACAGAATGACGTTCCTGCCATTCAGTCCAACTTCTCCCCGCATAGATTGTAAGCCATGTTGGTGTGGTATGCTGAAACAGATTTCATTCTCTCCAAGGACATGTGTAAGATGCCTTGAAGGGTTAAACAAATTCACCATTTAAAAGATCTTTGCAGTTCACAGCTAAAGCTAGTCTGCACTTGGAAGTTCACTACTTCTGGGCACAACCTGCCATCATTTAAAAGCTGTGTTCTTAGAAGTTTCTTCTGTGATTTCTAGTAAGGAAACAAATCCAGTATTTCCTGATACATAAAATGAACTACAACTTGACCTGCCTTGGGCTTCTTAAGCTTAGTGTTGGCTATGTTACCATTCTAACCTTGCTTTCATTTTATTTTTATACTTTTTTTTCTTCTGATGAAGAAAGGTCATAGCCATTATATGTAGCACTCTTTTCTTTTTAAGAAAGCAATCTGCAAAGTAGAGACCTCCACATAGATCTGCATAGTAGTATAGCAAGATACTATGTGCCACCTTTTGATCACTCACTGTGAGGCAATAACCGAACGTTACCCTTGAGCCTCAAGAAGCAGTTTATATCTTACGAGTAGTTGTGAATGCTAGATTTTAAAGCTACAAGGTTATGGTTACTACTAAAAAAAAAATACCTCCAAACAACCTGGAGCAGGTTTAGCGACACATTTCAGGCTTTCTCCTGAGCACTTTTTTCTTTTCACAAACACTATCACCTTTGTGTAGGGAGTATCCATTTTCAGATTACATTAGAGTAGCAACCCAACCCAAATGATCATATTTGCAGATGTGCTGTCGGTATTATTCTTTATATACCTTTAGCTCATAATATCTTGACAGCTTCTCAGTCATTCAGGTTGGAATTTGGCATCCTGGAAAGAAGAGGGGCCTGTTGTCCCTTTTTTCTTTTCAGGCCTGGTAGAAATTGTTTGAGCTCTTGGTTAAAATCATCATTTTAACAAATTTACAAACTTAAAAGTTACATTTTAAACAACAGCACCTGTGTGTGTGTTTGAAACAATGCAGCAACTCCAATATCCTACAATATAAGTAAAAAGAGAGTTTGAAACTCTGAGCACATGCAGTAGTAACTCTACAAAATGAGACCTTTAAATACATGCATCAGCTGTTTGAAAATGTATCTGGCCCAACATGATACTCAGCCTGTTAAATTCTACTCGGCTAGATGGGTGAAAGGTCTATTTTGGATTCTTACATAGTAAGACCTGTAATTTTCTTATAGTTAAAACAGAATTTAAAATCAAGTTCTAAACCAGCATTGCTATGACTTGGAAATATGAAACCTTCTGAATTCTTCAATCTATGCTAAAGGTTAGCTCTTTGATATTTTCATGGAGAATGGGCAGAAAACTTTTGTTACATCAGGAAATGTATTGTGATGAACTGTACAATGCAGTAAAATAAAGGAGTGTAACACTGTCTCTAACCCACTGATATTGAAGATGTTTGCGCCATTGATTTTAATTGAGACCATGGGTGAAAACAGACATGATGCTAACCACCCTTTAACCACTCTTGGTGGTCATTTATGCATGTTGCAGGACTGCATAGGGCACCAATACAGCCCTGCAACATGCATAAATAACCACCAAGGGTGGTTAAAGGGTGGTTAGCGTCATGTCTGTTTTCACCCCATGTTTGTGATTTCTAACCAGACGTTATGACCCTATGTAGCTTTATTACCAGTTAATTGATTTGTAAATAGTGTTTTAAGAATCTGCATAACGAGTGCTTTTAGAAATTGATTTGGTTTCCCCAAACTATGTGGTTGATTGTGAATAGACTGCTGCCATATCCTCTGTTCTGCTTTTTCCCTTTCAACAAGAAGAGCCATTTTCCATTCTAAGTTCAAACAAATTTTCTCTGTGTGTTGTGGCCTTAACACACTACTACAGTTCCTGTGAATGCTGGTTGAATTCAATATGCAGTATGTATTAGCCTGACATGGGCATACAACTACTGTTTCAAGGCCAGTAAATCATTACACCTGTACTGTGCTCAGACACTGGCAGCTGCCTGCTAGTTAGATTACTATAATTAGTTGAGCTGGCATCCTACTATACAAATGCAGTTCAGATTAGCACCAGTAGATGAACAGAATTTGTAACACTGGCTATTAATGAGTGCACTAAAAGTATTTGTAGAATTGCAATAGGAAGTCAGACACATTAGGGATACTATCAATGCATCATACCATCAGCATTCATGTGAAGCAAACTGAGCAAGCCAGTCACACCAGTGGTGGCTGGTGGACTTTTACATTGGGGAGGCAGGGGATGGGGCCAGAAATGGGTGTGGCTAGCATTAAAATTTCACACATGATCAATGGAATAGAACACACAATGAATGAAAAACCCACCGTGTATGCAGAATGAAAAGCTACACACTGGTGGTGGCATGCAATGGTGAGCAAATTGCAAAGCTCGGTGAAAAAATCAGAAAGGAAAAACCAGTATTTGCTCCTGTAGATTATTATGATTATTATTATTTTATTTTATTTTTATTATAAACATTTATATAGCGCTAGCCATGTGCCTGGTGCTGTACAGAACATAGAAATAGAAGTGGTCCCTGCCTGTGGCTTACAATCTAAAAGACGAGGGGGAGACAGGGAGAGGGGACAGTGGGAGAGGCAGGGGAGAAGACAAACAAACATTCAAGATCAGGTGCTAGATCAGGTGCTAGAAAACATTTTTAACAGATCAAGGTTTCAAGTCTGTTTTAAATAAGGCAACATTAAATGTATGCATGATTTCTTTCACTTTTAAAATTTGCTGTTTTAAAAAGAAAAACCCACTCAGAAGAGCAACCCTCAGTATGCCAGGGATTTGAGGCACTCAATATATATCAGAGAATCCACATGGAGAACCCTTACATGTACCTTGACTGGAAAATGCTACAGAGGGAGCTCATCCCTCAGAGCACACTAGAGGGGTTATCACAAGAAAGAGTACTACTATAAGATTATATATTTTTCCAAGTAAAATATACAATATCCAAACCAAGTATATTACAAAATCCAAATATCTAAAAAAAACCAACGAACCAAACTGAAAATAAATTCAAAATAAAATAAAAAGTACATCAGTCGGGGGAAAGGGGGGGGGGGGCAATTAAAAAGAGTTGTACCATAGAGAACAGCAACAAAAGTCAGGGGCAAAAATAAATAAATAAATCATTTTCTTTGATGACTCAGTTGCAGTAGAGCAATTAGTTTGCTCTTGCTGCAGCAGTCTCCAAACGGGCTCAGACCAGTTCCAGGCTGCTGCTCTCTCCCCTCTGGGCACTGATTTGTTTTAGGGCTCAAAAAGGTGCCGTAAAATGATCCTGATTGGCTTGGTTCTTTCAGAGGAACTAATGTCTTTGTGCCCTGGCCCCTCCATCAGACCTCCCCTTGCCTTTAATGCACCGGTGCTGCATGGCCGACTGTCCCAGCCACCCTCGGGACATCAGCGCATCAAAGGCAAGGGGAGGGGCCCTGCTGCTGGTGCCACCCCAGCCCCTCCCCACTGCTCCCTCCGTCCTCTGAGCCTGAAATGTGCTGGCCGTACATGTCCCATGTCCAGCCCTGCCCTGACCCACTCCCTCCCACATGCCCCCACTTCCCTTGGTCCTACTCTCACTCTCCCCTCCCAGCTGGCCAGCCAGTGCAGTGCCTTTCGGTTTGGCACATATTTGTCAGAAAGCCCCCTTCCTCCCTGCCCCACCGGAGCACCGCCCAGCTGAGAAGCAGCCAGAGGGAGGGAGGGAGAGTGAAGCATAGGCTGGCTGGCTGCTAAGGGAAGGCAGGAGGAGCAGGGCCCCTCCCCTTGCCTTTCATACACCCAAGCGGCGCAGCTGAGAGGTGACTGGGGCTGGGATGGGACAGCTGTGGAGAATTGGGGGATGGGAGAGCGAGGCAGGGGGCACAGGTAATGAGGCACCCCCCACATCCCTGCCCAACAGCCACCCCTGAGTCACACACCGATTTCCCTCTAGCCCGATACAAATAGAATGCTTCAGTTTATTTTATTTTAAATTTTTATTTATTTAAAACTTGTATCCTGCCTCTCCTGCCCAAAGGCAGCTCGGGCGGCGAACAACACACAAAAAATTGAACAATAAAAAAACAAATTTTAAAACAAATCATAAAACTCATTTATTCATGGAGACTTTCAGTGGTGTCACGTTTGCATTAAATTAGATCACAGAAGTATCTTCTTTACTTGGCTGCTAATTGTCAGGAGACTCCAGCGCAGTTAATATCCCACCTTAGTGACTTGTTGGCATATCATATCCGTGAGTCCAAATGCTTACAAGCATGACCTGCTGCTTTCCCACTTACTGGGGAATGACGCTTCAGTTCTTGCCACTGTGCTCTTTATCAGTTTGTAAAAGAAAGAAAATAATGTGATGATTTAAAAGAGGAAGCTCTTCCTGGTAGTCAGGTGTCATCTCTAGGATGTGCATGAATTTGACACAGTTGCATGACTCTCAGGAAGTAATGACTCATAAAACATTTTTTTTACGGGGGGGGGGGGAAATCCAGAAATGAAGTTCCTCTTCTTTTTTTTCTTCTTTTAAAGATTGCTAAAATAGTTTGTATCATATGATGCTTCCCTCCTGTGCCCTCTCCATCACGCTTCAGTGCCACCTCCAGAAATGCCCCAATGGTGCTTGGGGCAGGAGGCGTTTGCTTCCCCCCACTGAGACAGCAACTGGAGAGGCTTAGCATTGGTTGAATGTGCCCGGAGCTCTGCCCCCTCTGCGCTCCCACCAGGAATACTTACTCCGCCCCCCTGTGGCAGCTGATTCAGAGAAGCCATGTAATTGTGTTCCAGAACATCTCCCAGAGCAGGGACCCCAGGGGCAATTTGAGATAAGAGGGTGGGTTTGTCTTCACCCCTCCCAGAAGAGAAATTGAGGTGATGCCATTCACTAGGCTGGGAGACCTGTGCCTGGGGTCAGAGGGGTATGTGCCCCTTTATCCTCCCTTTCCTGCCCAAAAGGGGTAGGAAGAGTGGCTCCAGGAGACACTGCTGCTGTCGGCAGGGTCAGGTGAGGTTTGGCTCTGGTCTTGGGCTGTTGCTGACAGGTATATCCCAGCATGCATAGGCTGTGTGTGCCTGTTATGGGCTCTTGCCCATGGGGAGTCCCTGACCATTTTAAGTGTATACCTTTGGTTATTTGTGACTGAACTAATAAAGGTTTCCTGCCTGTTTACTTCCAACTGTGTGTCTTACCTTCCTTGGTTGCCGTCAGGGTAGCAACCCTCCTGTATAGGTTGTCCACTCTGTTCAGTAGGCAGGCTGCCCTGTATGTTAAGCAGAACTGCAGAGAATAAATCAGAACAGTCTTAGGGAAATGAAACATTAGCCCACTGAAGTCCAAGTTTGGTCTGTTCAGCCCCCACTCACATGTTTAGCATGTCCAGCCTAATAAACGGGAAGCCCCCTGTGTGGATTTCTTTTGCTTGTGGGCAATCCCCACTAGTAGCACCAGTGAGAGCGAGAGCGCAGAGAGGAGCGCTCTAAGATTTCCACCTGCAACTCTATGGTGCTGGTGGACTTATACCGACTGAGGCGCTGCATGCAACCTAATTGTAGGGACACGGAAGTGGGTGCACATTAGCCCGCATTCACCTGCATAGCAGGCTCCACGTTCTCTGAGACCACACCATGAGTGGGGGCTGTGTGTCTGGTGGGTGGTGGCTATGTGGCTGGTTGGGAAGAACACTTAATAAACAGGCAGGTGCACACCCACCTGGTGTGGGCTAATGTAAGTTAACGTCTCCTTTGCTAACATCCTTATTCATCAAGATTATTTATCACAATAAGTGGAATCAAACAAGACCAACATTAGTCTTCACCAGGTGCGTTCCCGCATGCCAATTTATTTGGCATCTGCCATGTGACCCCCATGTAGTCACCACAGAGCCGCCACTCACGAAACAGTCCAGAAAGATTGCGGACTCACCATGTGGGCCAATCAGTACTAATGGGTGCCCACGTGACTGCATCTTGTCAATTAGGTTATTATTATTATTATTATTTTTATTTGTATTATAATAAGCATTTATATAGCGCCAGCGATGTACCTGGCGCTTTACAAAGAATAAGATAGACACGGTCCCTGTCCGAGAGCTTACAATCTTAAAGGCAGGGGGAGGGGAGACAGGGAAGGAGGAACAGAGGGTTCACCCACAGCCTCACCTGCATCCAGGTCTGCTGGCATGTAGAGCCCCGCCTAGCGCACCTGGCCAGCTGAGAGCAGTAACAATTTCCCTCCCCTGCGGTTCCCTCTCAGCTGAGAGATGAGCTAGCAATCTCCTTCCCCACAGCCTCTCTCCCCCACAACCTCTCAGCTAAGAGGCGGGGAGAGAGACTACAGGGAGGGAGACAAGCGCAGCTCTCAGCTGAGAGGTGGCCTCAGGGAAAAAGATCGCTAGCTCCACTGGTGGAAGCTGCTGCAAGCACATGAAATACAAGTGGGGGCTCTCCTTTTATAAGGCTGGACATGCTAAACATGTGATTGGAGGCTGCATGAGGGCTGCACGGACTGAATATTGACTCCGGCAGGCTATTGTCTCGTTTGAGTCCACCCAAAAACAAGGTATGGTTGTGAGGATGAAAAATAGCCTTATTCGGATACAATTTCTTTTTTAACAGAAAAAATTCTGTTTTGCTAAAGTGAAATCAAGAGCATTCACATGTCAAGAAGCTGCAACGATACTCCACTAAATATCCTTTCCCTCTCAGCGGCAATTCTGATCAGCAGTCATTCACAGTCAATGAAACCCTACAGAAGTCAATAGCTGGCTTGAGTCTATGGGGCTGCCCAGTGAAACTTGGGAGAATTTCACCAGTGACTGCTATGTCATGCACTATTACCTTCTTCTCCATGGGTGTTTCCACCTCCTCCTACCTATTACCTCCTCTTCCATGGGTGTTTTCTAATGTGACAGCATCTGGGCGCCACCACAGACTCACCCAATCCAGAGTAGTGCCGCAACCACGGCTGGGTTTCGGCCAGACTCCGAACTGATGTGACGGGGGCCAGCTGGCAAGGGAGGGCAAGGAGCCGGATGAACATGTGACTGCCCAGCCCCACCCCTGTGCTGTTTCTGGTAACCCTCTCCCCTCCCTGAGGGGTGGCCGTGGTGGCCAATGACGGCCACCATGGTGCCTGGACCTGGTTGGCATTCTGGACCGGGGTGAGTAAAACGGGCTTTCAAACATGAAAGCCTGCTTTACTCCCAGACCAGTCAGGCAGCGGGATTCCAACCATGTTGGAAGTAACAGTACTTTCCTGTCTCTCAGGTGGGTTATAAGGGAAAATAATATGGGGAAAAAAAGACAAGGTACTCTGGTAATGTGGAGATCATATAAGACTAAGGCTGTTTTTAAAAAGGCGTGGCTGGGGGATGGGTCCATGTGCACCGCGTCTGGTGAGGTGGGGGGGAATCAAACAGGCCGGGATGAGTTTGTGCCCCTACCCACGCTCTCCCCACTCATATCCCTGCATGGAGCATCCCAGATTTTCTGCTGATGCTCCATGCATGGATATGAATAGGCAGTGCGCTGGTTATGGAAGCGCAAGCCCACCCACATCATCTTTAGATGGGTGTTCAGGTGGGTGGGAGATGGGTGGACCTGCGTGGGTGCGTCCCATTTAAACATGGCCTAAGAGCTCTAGATGTAGTAGAATGTTGCTCTTTAAGCAATGCTACATTTGCTGCTGTAATTAATAAATCCAGGCATTCAAAACAGAAATATTTCATTTCCAATGAATAATCCAATGTGTATGGAACTATGGAGGTCTTTTCCTTTCATGCTGTGCTTTCACATTTTATAGCTAGCTTTTAAAGGAACTTGTGTCATTATGCTTCTCTGAAAAGTAACTTAATTTAAAGAAATAAAATGCAATAACAGATAAAATAGTAAAGTGACATACTAGCTCACTTGATGTATGTTATGTTTATAACATTTCTATTCCTGTAGGACAACTTGCAAATTAAATTATATCCTTTGATTTCTAGATTCAAGATTCAGCAAATCAGGGCTTGAAGTTTGTTGGAATTATACCTCAGTACAGTTCCCAAGCGAACACCAAGGCCAGCAGCAATGTGATACCCACCGGTAACAGCTCTGCAGAACTAAGTGATGTCAAAAATGCCTCAGACTGTCCTGAGGATCGTGCTTCATTGGATAATGAAAAAATAGATGGCACTAATGGATGCAGAACAACAGCACCATGTGAGGAAAATGCTGACCAGTGTGCAGAGCCCAGTGAAGATCTGAAAGGTGAAGGACAGGTTACTGAGCATCCGAGCTTAAACCCAGCAGTGGAAAATGGAGAGCAGCTTGAAGGTGAAAGCCAAAGTGTTTCAACAGGACTAAACGCAACACCAGACAAACAGGAAGGGTTAGAGCATAGTGACACATTGGGATTTTGTGAAGAGCCACTTGCTGCAAGTATGTACTATCCTGACCTGTAGTAACTGGCAAGTTTAAAACGGCTCCCGTTATTTCTGTGTGGTCTGAGGGCGATGGGGTGGAATGGCTGTAGGACTGCACTGGGGGAAAGATGCATGGTATAAATAACAATATCTTTCAACTCTTTTCTCAGCTTGACTGCAAAGTTAAGGATAGTTTAAGGTTTAGGACTATACATCATAAGAAGAGCTGTAGCAGACAAGGGGACAAATACAGACCTAGTGTAAGCAGAGGCAACTCTGCTGTGACCAGTCTGGGATTGTTCATCTGGATCACCTCACCAGGTCTTGCTTTCTTCCCTGGATTGATTTTTGCTCCTTTTTATTTGCAGAGTTTGCATGCTTGAAAGTAAATGTCTTTTGACCCGCTCTCAACTGTATTTGTATGCTGTGGCTTCCTACTTTTGGGACTGGTGTCCTCGTTGCATCTTGAACTTGATTAGATTTCCATCTATTGCTTACCCAACTGAAATGGTGCTAATGTACCACAGAAGCCTTTATAGCTCAGCTCTCATTTATGGAGGAAACCTGACAGAAGGCCTTCTAGGATGTGTCCACACCAATGGAGCATAACATTTAGCGCAATGTAATCCATAGCACAAGAGCTCTAGATTGGAGACAAAGTAATTCAGGTGGTATCTTATTGGACCAACTACTGTTGGTGAAAGTAAAGTATGCAAACGTTTGAGCCACACAGGACCCTTCCTCAGTCATGTAAGGAGTGAGAAATTCAGACTGAGCAAATATAGGAGAATATATGCAATCACTTGGGAGGGTGTATAGAGAAAAAAGTATGGCATTTCTAGCATTTTAATCAAATGATAAACCAAATATAAATGAAGGCTAGGAACTATGCGTATGATAAATAAAGGAGGGGGCTGTAAGAACAGAGACGAGGTGGAGAGGTATTGAGATTTCCAAAACAGATAGGAATCAATGCCAGGATGATTATTCCATAAAGAAATGATCCCTTGGAAGGAGCTGTTAGGAAAAAAGTCAATAGTTCTGGGGACATAGATTACCGTTTTCAAAGTCTGAATCTACCATCTCCAGTTAGGAGAGTATCAGTACAGAATAATAGATAATGGTTGAGAAAGTGATGTTTGTTCTCATAAATAAGAATCAGGAAGCTGTGCTTCCAAATTTCCTGTTTATTCTCTTTACCTATGATTTAGGTGCATATCTTCAGCAGTTGCAGATAAGATGTAAATTGGAACTTCTTAGAAACTAGCGGACCTTTTTCCTTCCTTTGTCCTATAGTTTGACAACTGAACAGACCATCCATTTGTGTAGTCCACTTCCCATTGTGCTCTGTCTTGTGCTGCATCAAACAGTGTCTTTTTGTCCCCCCATCTCACTCTGTTATATCATCTATCCACTTCCTACATGGCCTGCCTCTTGGTCTATTCTGCCTTTTCCTGAATTATTCTGGAATGAAGTTCATGATTTAGAGTTAGACTAGTGTACAGTATTTTCTTCTGTATCTCTTAGCATCTCTTATGGCTGCTCCTAGTTGTTTATTTGGTATAAGATACTACTTTATATAAAGAAATGCCCATTTATTATTTTGAAGCCCATCAACTCCTTAACAGTAATTTATTCTTATTCCTCACATCTTACAAAATTTTATTCAAACTTTCCTCTTGTTTTCAGGAATATATATATATAACAGTGAGGGTCACTACTTAGTCTCTTAAACAAAATATTGGCCTGACTTTAAAAAAAAGAAAAGAAAAAAAGTTTGCAGCATTGTATGGTATATTTGAGCCCACCAAATGTGATACTTTTCCTGCATTTCCCCATTGCTGTTAAGTGATAAAGCAGTCAGACTTGACCAACGTGTGTCATGATACACTATGAAAAGGGTGTATGGTGGGGTTTAGGGCAAGTTGGGGGTTTGTGCCCTAGCCCCTCTGTGAGAGGTGGGGGTTCAGGAATTGGGGTAAAGGGTTGCAGTCTGCACCAGGGCTCCCCTGTGAGGGGAGGGATATGTGCATGATGGGGGATATGGGTATGGTTGGGATGAGGTAGAGGTGGGAGGGAGGTGTTACCTTTTGGGGAGGGTTAGTTTGCGTTCAGGGAGAGGGGAGGTTTCCCACCTGCTTCTATTGCAATCTGCCTCAGGGGATGCTGGGCTTGGGGTGCAGTCTCTGGCCACCCTTCCGCCTGGGCCTCTGGGAGTTGTTGTGCTTGGGGGGTGGGGGCTAGTCATCTGGAGCTGGGGGGGGGGCTCTTTGGGGCAGGTAGAGAATGGGGCAACCACTGAACCAATTGTGTTTATGTTGGGCATGGGGAGGTGTGGCGTGGTGGTGGGAAATACCATCAGGGATATCAGGAAAAGCACTTACTGTCTATTCCCATGTCCTGCTCCCATCCTGTCTCATGATATTTGGGGTACCTGATCTGAAGCTGTTGCTGCTTAATGCAAGGTCAGAGGCTAATAAGACATCAACCTTCTTCGGTGGTGGACCAGTTAGGTTGGTCTGCCCCTGGAGAAAAAATGATCCAATTGGTTTCCAGAACTCTCTGGGGGGATTTACCCACTAACCTTGACAGTTACTCACTCGATGGTCTGGTTACTTTGTGAAATGGCATCCTAATCATGGCCATCAACACAGTTGCACCCAGGTGTCCACTCCAAGAGCTGCAGCAGCATAGGTCCCCTCCGGTATACGGGAGATCTGAGGTGGTTGAAGCGGAAGGATAGGCGGTTAGAGCACAGGTGGCACTCGACTCATGCTGAAGCCAACCGATTGTGGCATAGATCATTTTTGAAGGACTATGCCATGGCTGTGATGGCGGTGAAGAAAGCTTTCTTCTCCACTATCATAGGTTCTGCAAAGTCTCATCCTGCAGAGCTGTTCTGGGTGGTGAATGGCCTGATTAATTCAGCTGGTCTCTCCCATGAACTAGACTCATCTATTGCCCACTGTGACATTTTTATTAACTACTTTGTAGACAAAATCACTTGTATTCACCAAGATTTGTGTGCTGCTATTTCAACTACAGAATCAGAGCTTGAAGCTCAGCCTTGTCCTGTTCGTTTGGATCGGCTTTGATTAGCATCGCCCACCAGGTGCACAATGCAGTGGCCTGGGTCTTTTGGGAGGTGGGTCACTGCAAGCACATTACACTTGTACTTTACAATGTGCACTGGCTTCCCATAGCTTTCTGGGCACAATTTAAGGTGCTGGTTCTGACCCTGAAAGCCCTAAATGGCCTGGACCCCACATATTTGCAAGAGCACCTTTCCTTCCATGCTGCATTGCGACCCCTGCAGTTGGCTGGGGAACTCTCTTGCAGGTATCACCTGCTAATCTTGTAAATATGACAAAGGCCAGGAGAGAGGCATTCTTGGTTGCTGCCCCTATGTTATGGAAGGAACGCTCCTGCCATCAGCGGGTGGCATCTTTGCAGGGGCTGGCTAGGAATCCTACAGTTGAGGGAAGGGGCAGAGACTCCTAGTTGTCAGGTTTCCGCCCGCTCCTCTTCCCAGACCACCTGAGACCTGTTCACCTATGGCCAGGTGAGGATCTCCTGTAGGGATGGGATCTGGGGCAGCTTAAATAACCTGAACCCACCTGGGCAGCCCTCTTTGTTTGGCTGCCCAGGACAAGTGGAAACCAACCCAATATTGAGCTGTTGTAAATAGTTCAAGTACCCTGCTTACGGGCATTAGCTAATCGCTATAATTCAGGGTTGAGAAGGAATTTTACATACCCCTGTATTGGCAAGTAAGGGGTGTGGGTTTTTTGCCTTCTCCATAGCAGGTTGTTTAGTAACCCGCATGGGCAGTGGGATGTATGGTGCTGCAAGCGTCAGGCTACTTTATTGCAACTGTAAGAATGGAACCATGGCTGCAAGAAAAATTTGGTAGGAAAAGGAATATACGACGCACAATAAGGAGCTAATTAATTGGGCCGGGGGGAGGCAAAGGCTAGTGACTTTTTGGCTAGGTCAGCTGCCTGCCCCCTGCCCCCCCTTTTGCAACCTGCTTAGGGTTAGAAACCCATCGACCTGGCTGGTGGCATTCTGGGCAGCACATGGGGTATCTGCCTGCAGTTAAAGAATTAAGCGCTGTTCATTGTTCCACTTGCTCATATTTGGCACAGTGACTGCGCAGAGGGGCTGTTACACTGTTACCTTTTAAAGCATCTGCGAAAGGCATGCTCAAGAGGGCGTGTTGGAAGGCGATGACTGGTAAGTCCAGGGTAGGTGCCACCTGCCTGGTATTCAATAAAACTGTGGCCTCTGGCCTATGTCCATATTACCCAGCATTTAGTTCATGTGATTCTTTGGTCGTGTCCACGCAACTTCTTTCCCCCAGAGGTCTGTCAGAGCCCAAGCTTGAGCATTTTCCGGAGGCAGCGCTGCAAAACTTTCTTTTTGGCAAAGCATTTGTCAGGCTGGGTTAGGGGTTGAGGTGGGAGGGTTTAGGGGTGAGGGTGGATTTTTAAATGGAGTTTTATTGTATTTTTATGATGTGTGCTTTTATTATGTAGGTAGCCCTGAGCCTTAGGAGAAGGGTGGGATAGAAATTTGAATAAATAAAATAAACTGCATGATGTCATGGCAGTCCATAAAGACTGCTGGACATCAGAAAGGGAAGCAGTGATGTCCTGTGTTGTGACCCTGCTCCAATTTTTCCTCCCCCTTCCAAAAGGGTTCTTCCCCTTGCAACTTGGCCTGATGGGTTTGGTGAACATTGCAACAACTGACACTTGCAGACAGGTTCCATTGAGTTCAGGTTAGGCTGTAGATCTCGAGGACAAAGCGGGCCACAGGACAACGGCTCTCCAGAGTAAACACCTCGAAGTCTGGAATTAAGTGTTTGTGTAAATAGTTATTCTGGAGTAAATCAATCTGGACGGGGCGGCGTGAGCGCATAACACCGGGGCTCCATGCTCTGCACTGGCTGCCTAAAGAATACTGAGCCAGATTCAAGGGGTTAGTATTGATCTATAAAGCCCTGCATGGTCTGGGCCCCTCATATCTCGGGGATTGCTTCGCCCTCCGCACCTCAGAGCGATTCCTTCGGTCCACCGGGGGCGCCTTTCTGGAGGTCCCCCGTGTAAGATGGGGGGCCACAATGGAGAGGGCGTTCTCGATGGCCGGGCCACGTTTATGGAATTCCCTCCCTTGGCTGTTCGCCCAGGCCTTCGAAGGGGAGGGTGGGGTGGGGTGGGGTGGTTGTGGTTGGTTTTAGTGATGTTTTTAAACTGTTGTGGGTTGGTTTAATGTTGTTGATTTTATTGTTATTATTGGATTTTATAATATTGTAAGCTGCCCCGAGATGCTGTAGGCATGAGGGGGAGGCTAACAACCTTAATGAAATAAAAATAAATTAAATAAATGACAACTCCAGAATGACAAATCTGGATTTACAGCAACTTCAGAATAGTTGTGGACATGTAAAAACAGCCAACATTGGAGACCAAATCTGCTGTTCTGGTCTATGTAAATTACTGGGTAGTTGTCTGCCCTTCCTCTCTCTATTATCTGCCAGGCTTATCTCAATTTTCTGTCTGCTACAGATTTCAAAACCATGCTCCTTTATTTGCTTCATAATATACTTTAAGTGAACAAAATTGGATCCAGTCTGGTTTCCTTAAACACACAGGCCTCTCTGTCCCAAATTATTCCCACTCCCTAGCTCCATCTATGGCCCTTTTCACACAAGTCAACCCCACCCATCTCCACGCAGTTTCGCTTTGTGGAGTTGGGTGGAGGTGCCTGCGTGAATGCTGCAGGGGATGGGTGGGGGGTGCATGCATGGTCCCGCACTACACCCACCTCCACCCTTCTCCACCCATCACCCATGCACGGAGCTCTGGGCTCCAATGCCTGATGCTCGGTGGGTGGAGATGGGTGTGTGTCCATGGGAATGGGCGTACACCCACCGTGGCCGCACACCCGTCCCCTCACCCACCACAGTTCATTTAAAAACGGCCTATCATCAGACTCCTATGGAGTTAATCTGCCATTTTATCAAGTCTTTTTAGCTGTGGTACTGACTTTAAGGACTTCTTAAACCACTAATGATGATGTTTTCCTGAGTTCACAATGGCTTTCCTTATTCAACTCTCTCATTTGGGAATACTTCACATCCACTCTTTTGGGATGTGAAATGCCCAACATTTCCAGAGTGGGAAATGATAGTTTTATGAGAGAGATGATAGTTTTATGAGAGAGAAAATGAAGCCTCACCTGTAGGAGGATTATATTTTGGATTATATCCAAATACTTTGGACAACCATGATGCACAGACAATTTACTAGCTTCACTAAAGTGCACAGGGCTTGAGGTTAGCTACTCTGGAGTAAGGGATTTGTAGAACGCAGCCTTTGTCTCTGTGGTATATAGCCAATTTCTTTATTACTTGTGCAACCCTGAGTCTCTTCAGTACTTCCTCTTCCTCCCCTGGAAAATGTATTTCAGTCTTTGGCATCAGTCCTCCCCCATCTCTTGTGAGTACAGCGGTAAATATTTTCAGCATGTCTGTCTTTTATTTCTCCAGACAACCCCGGCTGCCCCATGGGGTTTCCCTCTTCTACATACATGTTTGGATAAATTAAAAGAATATGTTACTTTGTGTCATCTTCATTTAGGCTCTGTTTTAGCAGTTCTCATTCTCACAGTCTTACACTGCTATTCATTTACTATCCCATCTTTTCTTTTTGCCTTACATTTTCTAATGTTCATATGAATTTTACTTATTTTGATTATTCTACCATTTCTGTTTGTCCACAATGACCTTTTTCTATTCCATCTGTAAGGATTTCTAAATGTTATATACAACCTACAGGCAGACAGCAATTTCTCAGTAAGCACAGGAATCGCAAATCTCCACTCCCGCAGGATTCCCACACACAGACATGTTTTGCCACCCAGTTAATTCTTTATGTTGACGTTATCTTGACTTTTTATATTTATACAGCAAACTGAAAGTATACCTCCCAACTTCTTTAATTTAATTTAAACAAATTTCAGTAGCAGCTTGGGCCGGGGACCCTTTGTTGAAATCCATTGTCAGCAATATCTCACTTTCCAATTGTAGACAAGACTCCTGTGGTGTCAAGTTAGTTATAGTTTACAAATCTAACTCAATGTCTCTTGCTAGCGATTCCTTACCTTAGCAGCTTCATCATTTGCACTGGCAGCCACTCAAACCCAAGTCAAATTAGCCATATTCTTGCTTCCCTCTCTGTTTACATGTTAAGAAAATATGCATAGATTTCATGGATTCATAGATTTTAAAATTAGAGAGGACCATGGTGTTCATCTGGCCCATGGGCCCAATTCAGTCCACAGATTTTTTTTATTTGTCCCTTTCCAGTTCCTGGATTTGACCTGTAGATCCAGTCCCCCATCTTCAAGTACTGAAAGAGTGAACTCAGGAGAAGTGGAGATGAAAGCATGCACTCAAGGATAGGGGATGGCTCCATGGCACAAATTTGTGATCTGGAACTTCTCCTTCTCTTCTCCATCCTTAAGTATCCTCACCCCCCAACTCTTATCTACCCTGGGAGTTTATACAAATTTTCAAAGTGGCCTATAAACAGTCCCCTAGCAATTCTTACACTGAGTGTAGAAGGTGTATAGTTGTCACCATCTAAACAAAAATGAGCAGTTTCTTTCTGTCGTTAACTATCTCCTGGTATGTGACATGGTTTGCGCTTATTGTTGTTCCTTTTAAAAAAACGGTGACTACTGGGTGAATTCCTCTATGAAGTTTACTCCCTTCTTCCTGACATCGTTTTGGAATAATTATCACTCTTATGCCTGTGCATTTTATCCCAGATTCAACAGCTACTTTTCCCCAACCTTATTTACATACAGTATAGATGGCATTAATCTCTTCTTTGAGGGATGTTCTCTGTTCTTGATTACATCCCAGTCAATTTAACTATTTGCTATGGACCCTGTTTAAGGCCTGGGTGTACGCGCAGGCCAAACTCACCCTCTCTGTGTGCGGCACATGCCTAGCACCTGAGGCAGGGAGAGAGGCAGGGGAACACCATAGAATACAGCTGATGATACTTACTGGAGGTGAGTTTGGTCCCCGTGCATGCATGGACCTTGGATCAGGGCCAGTATTCACATTCACAATGTTTTGTCCAGCTCTGCCACATTGAGTAGCAGTGGCACCTTTCTCTTAGATGGATCCTTTTATTATGAGGGATTTGGTTGATCGCAATGCAAGAGGAACACTTGAGAAAACTCTGCACAGTAGCACCTGGGATTAGAAAATACACTCTTAAAATAAACTGTGATATATTTCCAAGCCATTGATTTTAATTTGACTTTCCACAAATCTGCTCAGTGGGTGCCTGTTCTCGTTCTGTTTGAATTCACTGGATTTCATTGGAAGCAGAATCAAGTTCGTAACATTTAAGATGACAACATGTTAACATTTTTATTTATTTATTTATTATTATTATTATTATTATTATTAACAAACATTTATATAGCGCCAGCAAAGTAATAAAATAGACAGGGTCCCTGCCCCTAGGGCTTACAATCTGAAAGACAGGAGCTGGGGGAGAGACTTAGGAAGGGGAACAGAGGGAGAGACAAGGGGTCTAACATTCATGAAGATGCGAGGTCTCAAGTGCAC
>QEPC01000068.1:3215096-3236297 GCA_003113815.1 Sphenodon punctatus
GAATGGGATCAAGGGGGCAAGTGGAAGGGTTGGAGGAGGAGAGCAGAGAGGAGATTTCCTTAAGGGAGGCAGGGGAGAAGGAGGACATGAGAGAAGGAGGGGGAGGAGGGAGAGGGGTGGGAGTGGGAAGAGAGGAGTGGGAAGCGATGTCGAGGCGGATCTTGTCTATCTTGGAGGTGAAGAAGGAGGCAAGATCCTGAGCAGAAAGGGAAGTTATAAATTATAAATTTTTATAATTTATAATTATAAAAATATAATTAAATTTATTTATATTTAATTATAAATAAAATAATTTTATTTATTTTATTTAAATAAAATAAAATCAATTTTGCTGATGATGTGGTCATAGTAATCCCTTTCTGAGAATTTTGATTGTATCAAATTCTCTATTAACCACAAATCTGCAGTTTCCTGTGTTAATTTTCTGTTGACTGCAGTGACTTACCCAATGATGAGAGTAAAATAATCACTATGCAGCTAAGCCAGGCACTACACCAGACACCACAATGCCTAGCTAACGTCAGCACTGTTCAGATCTTTTACAGCACCATTCCTCCTTACAAATCTGCTCTTGTGTTTTATCAGTGATAAAACACAAGAGCAGATTTGTGGGGCTACCTTGCCAGTAATGCTAGCCCCTGACTGCGTCAATGTAAATATGGGTTCCTGGTCTGTATTTTGATCTTTGAGTACTATCACATAGAAATAATAAAAGACACATGTTTTATTCAAGCTTCAGTAGTAACCAGGCCCTGGTTAGGCAATGGAGAAAGTATGGGTTTCTAAGTGCAAGAGGTAAATTTGAGCCATTACTGCTACCACAAGGCAGCTCAACACGCCTATTTGTGTGTCTTCTTTTGTAGAGACGTCTAAATGCAGGAATGGCTAAAATATAAAAAGAAAAGTTTCTTTCCAATGTAAGCTATGTTTTTAACTTGATAGTTATCCATTTTAAAAATAATTTGCATTATACTGTCACCATTTTAGGAACTTGTTTGCTCATCCATTTCTCCCATATTTGGGGTGTTTGGGGTATTTTTTATTTATTTGTTTGGGGCCTTTATTCATTTAAATAAACCCTTGATGGTAATGGCAGTAGCTTTCAATTTCCCCCCTTGCTCTTCATGAGTTTTTTTGCCTCTGCTCTGTTTTTTTCCCTGCCAGCTTTAAACATTGCATCTCATTTAAGCTGAGATGATGCCAGCATCATGCCAAACCAGGTTGTTGTGAGGGTGCTCTCCCCCTTTCTTAGACAGAATGGGTCCATTAAATATTTCATTTGACCTTAATAGAACCAATATCTGAAAAGTATTGCACCTTCCTGAACTTAACTTTGCCATTTTGCCAGTTCCCTACACTGTCACTGCATTGTCAAAATAAGTTATTTTCTACTGTAGCTGAAAGTAATGCCATTGGAAATGTGCTGTCTCTAAATTAGGCTTTGTTCTAATTGTTAGTGATCTCCTCCATTCAGGTCATCTAGAGACAAGCAAATGTGAAGTCTTTTATTAGTTTAGTAATGTATTAATAATGCAAGGGTAAACTCAACTAGTAGAGCTTGTTAGTATGTCATGTATGCTGATGGATAGTACCTTGGAGAGAGAGAGAGAGAGCTTAGTATGATAATTACAGTGTCATCCCATTTTGTTTTTTTAAAGAAACAGAAATCTTCGCTATTTTCAACAAGCCAAAGACCCTACAGAGATGCAGCCAGTACTACACTGTTACAATCCCCATGAGGATCTCCAGAAATGGTCAAACTATCAACAGCTTAGAAGCAAATTGGCTGGAGCACATGACAGATCACTTCAGGAAAGGAGGTTCATTGGTGAATGCCATCATCAGTCTTGGAATAGTAAATGGTATGAAATTTACTGAATGCACTTCCATACAATTTCCCACCCCCTCTCCCCTTCTCTTCTGAGATAGACATTATATTTGAAAGGAAGCAATTTGGTAGCCTTTTTTTTTCTTTTTTTAAAATAAATCAAAACATTTTTAGTCAACCCATTTCAGTGTTTCACTGACAGGAAAGGTAGGACTACAGAAAAGACACTGAGGATTGAATGCAGAAGCCTAAGTCAGTCATTCTATTCATGTATGATTGGACTATTTCTAAAATCAGAAAAATACAAATGCAAATAATCAGCAGCTTATTTACAGCTTGCATATTTCCTATTTTTAAAATAGCTTTGACAAAGAATATTTTCTGTTTCTGTTAATTGCTGTCTTGAATCACATACCATATGGAGTACAAATTACTTGTAAATGTGACACAACTGCATGAGAAGTAGTAACACCTGAGAATTTTAAAGTAGAAGAACTAAACTGAGGAAGGGTTTCTCTAAACTGCCTTGCTACTGGGTCTGATTATAGACGGATACACATGCTCCACCGTCTCTGTTTACCTGTCCAATCTGTCCATCTCAGTTCTTCTACTGTGCGCGAGAGACATCTGAACAAATCACAACATTTTTCTGTGTAGGGAAGTCTCTCCATGTTCCCACCTTCCAAGGTTTGTGCTTCCGCTTCCCCCCAAAGACTCTCAGTTCTCACAGGCAATATCAATTATTTTATTACAGCAGTAGAAGTTAAGCTGGCTAGGAGCAGGGAAGCTGAGCCCTTTAACCCTTGCAGGACCCGCTCACTCTGCTACATGCAGATAAAAAACTTCCCGTTTCCTTCTGTCTGAAAGGACCATAATGTATACATGTATGAGTGTTAATAAACAAGACAATAGCCCCCTGAAATTCGGGTTCAATCTGTGCAGCCCCCACTCGCATGTTTAATGTGTAGAGACCAATAAAAGGGCAGCCCCATGTGACTATTTCTTGTGGGCAGCCCTCACTCAGGTTTAGTTTGACAAGCCTAACAAACAAGCAGGCGTTCTTCCATCCCCACTGCGCTCCACCCACCAACCCCCCACTTCTCAGTTTCTTGCCCTGTCCCCTTTCATGATATGCGGCGAACCATAGAAACAAGAATCTGTCCTACTTGTTTCTTTCTTCCGGGCTCTGATTCCAGAGGCTGCTAGCCGTGCCCACCCATGGGGGTTCATACCTGCCAGCACTTCACGGCTGAAGACACACTAGGAACAACAAGTGCAGAGCTGGTCCAAAGTTGTTGCAGACATCAGGAGGAAACATCAGGAATAAACACAAGGACAGGAAATTACTGATGTGCTTGCTCCCTCCATCTGGTTGCCTGCTTTGTCTGTTTGCTCTGTCTGTCCATCTGCCTGCTTTGCCCATCTGTCCAGTCTGTTCACCAACCTCGTCCATCCCACCCCATGGTCCGTGTGCTGATCCCTGTGTGAGTTCCTGGACCCGGTCCTACACTGAACTGCCTGCACGTTGACCGTTTGGACCTGATCCTGCACATTAGCCCAGCTTCCCTTGGCTGCTGGCTGACTGTCTATACAGGCCAGCAGCCAGCCAGGAAGCTGAGGGCATGAAGCAGGGCTGAAGAGGGATGTGGCTTAACTGGCCTAGGGTAGGGCCAACAGCATCAGCTTGGGGCCCGTGGCCAGGACGCCTTGGTAGCATGGAGGCATCCACCATCATGCTCAGGGCCCAAAGGGGATTGGTTCAAGCCTGGATCTTTTCATCAGTCCAACTCATAACAAGGATGAATTGATTTCCAGCTGGAGACCACTCAGCCTCTAACTACCACCGCCTGTGTAACTGCAAGTTAGCTCTGGTGAACCAGTGCCCCTATTCTGAGACCAGCTGAACTGAGCAGAGCAGTGCATAGCCAGAGAGATCCTGGATGCTTTGTGCTAGCACATCAACTGCAATGCTAACCCCAACACCCACCATCAGTGACACTTTAATGGGCATCAGTGAACTGATTCAAATGATCTTTCTGTGTTATCAATAATGCCTTTAAAAATATTTCCTGTGTGTCATTGTGTTTTCCTCTGGTCCGTTCATCAGCTCCCTCACAGCACCAGGACAGCATACTTTCCCTCCTTGGGGCTCCCAGATGCTATTTCTTGTCAGGAGGCCTTTTCCTGTGTGTTCCCTATTGGCATTCACAGATTAGCTGGCTGCAGGACTGAACCTTTGCATTTTACTATTGGTATTCGCAGGCTAGCTGAGTCTGGGAATGGCAATAGGAAGTGCAGAGGCACAGGTGTGCAGCCAGCTACTATGAGCTCCCCCACCGTCAAGTGCAAATCCATGGCCAGCGGACTCCTCCCATTGATGTACCTGCCACCCCCTTCCCTTCCTACCCCCAGCGCAGATTATTGCTATGCCATCCCCCCATTCCCCAAGGCTCCCCCTCCCCCAAACGTCCCTCCTTTCCCAGAAGCACAAAACCCATGAATTATTTAAAAATTAAGAACTGTAATTAAAAAACAAATAAAAGGAGAAAAATTAAATAATTTTATTTACAAAAAATTAAAACTGTTTCTTCTTGCATCTGTTCATTTTGGGGACAGTTGCGTGCACTCACTTGGGTGGTGGTATTGACCACTGACCCTTCTCCTGCAGATCTGGCTGTGGAGGAGTGTTTGCTGGAGGCACGTGGGAATGATTGGTGGGGGGAAGGCATGCCTGGCCCAGGACCGGTTTCCTGGCATGGGCATAGTGCAGAGAGGGCCTGGGGGTAGATTGCTGGGGGAGCCAGGGTGGGTGGTCAGGTTTGACGTAAGGGTGTGTGAATGATTGATGGTGGTTCGGAAATGGCACCTGCCCCGTGCAACAATTCTTGCCATCATTGCAAGGAGCTCCAGAGCTGAATGGACTGGGACAGGCTGCTTTGCACCTGTCCCCACATCTCACTCCTTGCTCGCATTCTCGATCACGCTGTCTGACCACTCCGGCTGCTACCAGAGGTGGGTCCAGGGCCTGTCCTCCCGCTGGTGGTCCAGGGCCTTGTGTTCTGTGGCGCTCTGCCACATCAGCTACCTATGTTCTGTGACCATGCCGTTAATGGCATCCCGGATCTCGTCCACCTGCCACGTGGTCTCTCCGAACAGATTCATTGTCAGATCCTCCCTGCACCACCAGTTGTGGACCTACAGGTCCTGCTTCTGCTGGACGCTTGTGCCAGGGAGTTCCATCCATGCCCATTGCTGGCAGACCTGTAGCAAGGAAACAAGGAAAGCCATTAGTTCAGCCCACCCTATCCACCTTTCTGCTCCAGTGTTTCAGGCCCCCGCCCACCCAATTTTCAGCCCTGCACCCACCGGAAAGGAAGCAGGAATAACTACCTGGGATATGCGGCTGCTGAGGTGGTTGCTGCATCAGGATCCCAGTGCCACGTAATACTCCTCCTGCCATTATTGTAGAGGAGTGAAGAACATACAGAAATCAACCACTGTCATTTGTAACTTCCCCCTGGCCACCATTTTGGTTACACCACCTGCCAGCCCATCATTTCACCATGGTGCCTTCCTCCCACTTCCCACACCTACCGTTTCCATCTTTTTTTTTTTCCTCAGCGATTTTCCTGCTGCTCCTCCGCATTCTTCTGTCCACCTTTCAACACAATAAACAATAAAAAGATAATTACATAACAATAAATGGAAGCCTTTATTATGCAACTGTGTAAATGTAAACACACATACCCCCCCGCCCCCCGGTGCATTAACTTACCATTCTCCTCCACCACCTCTATGAAGGTGGCATCTGGGTCCTCCATGCCCTTGACCAGAACCTCGGGAGGTGCCTCAAACGAGGGTTGGCTCTCAAGCTTGAGGGGATACACCGTGAGAGACATGGTGTCCATGTCCAGATCAACTTGTGCTGACTCCGGGACAAGGACAGGCATGGAGGGATGTCCGCTGGTGGTTGTGGCTTCCATGGTGGGGCTGGGAGTGGTTACAGCAGGAGCAGGCAGTGAAGGAGCCACATCTACCCACTTTTGGCCCCTCACGAAGGTGCGGCTATACAGGCAGCATACAACGGTGGCTCCATCCACACAGAGGAACTGGCCAAGGAGCTCATAATAGGGTGATGCTTGCCTCCTGCGCACAGAGGCGACGTTATTGTCCCGGATCTCTTATATCCATGCCTCAAGTCCTTGGCCTGCTGCTGGCACTGGTTCATGTCGCAGGTGTAACCGCCATTTAGACCGAGATCCCTTGAAACACCACCTTGTTCCTGTAGCACTTCACCACGACATATTGGACCTTCTGCTCCCCCCACAGAGCAATGAAGGCCCTGGTTTTTTCCTTGGTCCAAGGAACGCAGGGTTGGCAGGAGGATCGGTAGGTGGGGAGTGACTAAAATTGCGCTGTGGTGGTAATGGTGCTGATTGTTGTCTGGTTGTCAGTATTAGCCATGGCCCCAGTGATGGTAATCGTCTACCAGTCGTTCCTGAGAATGCAGTGGCTACGAAACAGCCAGTGTCAGGTGCGTACTGCCAACCAGGATGAGGTGGGAGAATGTATGTTTGAAAATGGCCTGGTGGGCTTTTAAGGCAGATGTTACATGCGTGCTAGTGAGAGCAAGAGTGGAGAGAGGGGCCAGAAGTGATCATTCCTCAGAATGCCTTAGGCTTTTTGCCTGCAACTCTATGGTGCTGGTGGACCCATATGCGTAGAGGCTGAATACAACCTAATTGATGGGATGCAGAGATGCGGTCACCCATTAGCCTGCATTTGCCCATGTGGCAAGCTCCACATACTCCAGAACCCCGCTGTGAGTGGTGACTTTGGTTCCAGTGGGTGGTAGCTACATGGTCAGTGGGGGCAAATAAACAGGCTGGTGGACATCCACCTGGTGTGAGCTACTGTCTCGTTTGTGATGGGTAAGGTGGGTGGTTAATTTTTTCCTTATTTTGTTGGTGATGTTTTGGGAAGGTAGATCAAATAGGTAATTTTAATAATGTAATAGTGTGTGGCCCCCAGAATAGGTCTTCTCGGGATCCACATCCTCACTGAGGCCAACCCAAGCAGGATCTTATCAAAAAGTGTCCTTTATTCACTAAATCAGCCCTTCACCATACACAGTCCATCTCTATAGTCCATTTAAGTGGGGTCTCTCCCTCTGGCTAGACACAGTCCCTCCTCTAGCCAGGTAGCCCCCACACATAACCCCCCGGATACCTTTAGTAACTCAGGCCTCTCTGGCCAGCCACAGTCCTTCCTGTAGCCAGTTACCTTTGGCAGAACCTTTCCTGGCCCCTGCCTTCCTGGTTAGCCCCCCTCCAACTGAGCTCCAGCTCTCTCTTTGAGGCCTTAGGCTGGCCTGGCTATGCCCAGGCCCAGCTGGCCTCAACCAACCAGTGGCTTACACAGCTGCCAGCTGCTTAGATGCTGTCCCCCTGCATTATTGACACCTCAGTACCCTGCTGAGGTGCTGTCCTCGTCTATACACTGTCCCTACAGTTAGTGGGCTGGTGCTCCTTAAAGGGCCAGGCAGCAACTACAGAGAACAAATTCTAGAAAAAAGGCATCAGGCAAAAGAATCAAGACTTCTCGATTCTACAACCAATACCTGTATTCAAACCTGCAGCTCTGGTACAGAGAGGGACAGTGTTGACTTTGGCATTTAGGACTTAGAAAAAATAGAGAAGAAATATACGGACCAAGGGAGGAAAAGAATGGAGACATAAAAATATCCAAATTAAAGATAAATGAGCTTTTAAAAAAAATAATAGGGGTTATCAGAATATCTCACTGCTAGATAATTAAGGACCCAATCCTGCAAGTGATGAGACCTCATTTATGATTTCAGTGGGCTGGGGGTTGCTCAGCACTTCTTACTGGGTACTTGGCACTCCCTGGGTGAAATCCTGATTTGGAACTATGGAGGTTGTGGCTCATAGCAAGATGGGCAAGATGCTGCCAGAAGGTTTCCTCCTATTAGGCTGCTGGCAGGGGTCCCAAGGCCAATGATAAAACACAATAAAATTGGGTTATCCTAGTAAAATTCAACCGGGAAATTAACCACCAGTCCTAATTTTTCATCCTGCAGCAAAGGAAGGTCTAAAGTTCAGACAACGGAATGTGTTTTTGTAGCTTCCTGGCAAGCCTTGTAATTGCTAGTTAACTTGCTTAGAAACAAATGGTCATTTATTTTGTATATATAAATTGCAATTTGAAAAGTATGAGTCACTGAGCCTCATACACTCTAATTAGGTCTGCTTTTTAACATAAGCATTTATTCCTGGCACCTTATCAGTGTATTGCTTAATGCCTCATACACAGCATATGAAATGTATTTTTTTGTTATTTAAACATCAAAAGTGCATTTATATAACAGAACTCTGGGGGAGTTTCCTGCAGCCAGATACCACGCTGAAGAGTGCTGGGTAAATGACTAGAGAGAGAGAGGCAGAGTCTAAAGTTTGATTTGTTTTATGAATAAGCAGAAGAGTAAAATTAGTTTAACTTTACATGATAATGCACAGATTCAGATGTAAACTAGAGTAAGTAGTAAGCAGATCATTAATTTCTAACATTAATAGAATGCTATCACTGTTTTAAAGTGTGAAAACAGCACATTCAAAGTTTGGATTCTAAGAAAGTGTGAATGAATATTATTATTTGAACATAATCTTAGAGATTAATCTAGAGCACAGAAATATTCAGAAAGGCACCAACACAGTCTTTGTTCCTGACCACTGCACCTCATTTTCATCTGAGGGCCACAGACTCTGTATGTACTACCATGTAAATGGCCACCAAATTCTACTAAACAGGCAATAAAAAGACTGGTTTTCCCCTGTTTTCATATTACAGGGCACTCACTGTATGTATAGTACCATAGACTCACATCCAGTGTGGCTCTGTTAAGAAGATTGCTGGTACTTACACACATTTACATACTCTCCCAATATTGGCCACAAATTCCACATCCAAAGTCAGCTTTTCTAAGTTCCTTCAGGACACGTGGTCCAAAGACCTGCAATGTCTTTAATTGCCTTGTGAAATGGGATTGAGATCCTCCTATACTTGCAGATTGGAAGGGTGGGTGCAAGATATAGTATTAGAAAACTAAAGATCTTGCTATTGTAATTTATGTGTACCAGTTGTTTATGTCCTTTGGGGTGTTTAAGATGTGATGTTGGGCACGGATTAATCTGTGCCCAATGTCACATTTAAAAGGGCCACCAGATGTTGGCCTGGGCTGTAGCACAGGCCGTGGTGGCACTTAGCCTGTGCTGTTCTTCAGGACCATCCCTGACGAACAGCCTGCAACAACCTCTGCCAAGGACTCCGGACTGGGGTAAAGTGGGCTGTCACATGTGTTGGCCTGCTTGTACTTACCCTGATCCGGGTCCACGGTGGTTCCGGGCAGCCTCATAGGCTTCACATCAGGGAGGGGGGCAGGCCGCTCCTGGCAGCGCAGGGCTGTGTGGATGTATGTCCATGTGTTGCCCCGCCCTCTCCCCGGCACAGGCCGCCGTCACACTTCTTTGAGTATTTTCAGACGTGAAACCATCACCAGTGACCACGCTTACCCTGGTGTAGTCACCAGCGGTGGTGTCATGTCTGCTTCTGCCCACCACATGTAACCATGGGTGGGAGCAGAATACACCCCGGACCGTAGCAGGGCTAACCCGGGATGTGTGCTGGGCCCCTGCCAGCACACATCCTGGGTTTAGCCCTGCCATGGTCTGGGGAAGCCTATCACATCTGATGGCCCACTCTACCTAACTCCAACAGGAGCAGTTCTGGGCGGGTGCAGCAGCCTCATAGGTCACCGCATCCGCCCATCAGGGAGGAGGCAGAGCAGTGTGGGGGGCGGGGCTGTGCAGACCCACGTCCGCATGTCCCCTGCCCTCTCCCCGCCCCTGCTCCGGGCGCCGGAATGTTTGTTCAGTGGCAGGGCAGGCTCCTGCCCGGGATTTAAGCGCGGTGGCTGAAAAGCCATCACATCTGAAAATACTCTTTGGTAGCCTGGCCAACTGTGACCCAGAGTGATGGGTCCCACCATGGCCTGGAGTGGACTATGGCAGGCCCATCACATTTGAAAAACACCTTTGGTAGCTTGTCTAGTACTCTCCCCACTTAAGAGGGCAGATTGGTGTTTGATGGCTTTAGATTTCCTGGATTTAAGACATTTGGATTTTTGATACATGGTCTAAATCTTTGACCTTCACACCTGAGTTTTTAACCTTATTCCATATTCCCTTATTTTAAATTTGGGAATATGCTCTAAATCTTTGACCTTCACACCTGAGTTTTTAACCTTATTCCATATTCCCTAATTTTAAATTTGTTTTTAAAATATTCATAATGTTCTGACAGTGTTACTGTTAACTGCAGGTATGTTTTTTAAGCTTAACTCTGTGGGTGAAAACAGACATAACGCTAACTCCACTTTAACATTTCTTAGGTATGTTGCAGGGCTGCATAGGGCATCAACACAGCCCTGCAACATGCATAAGAAAGCGGTGTTAAAGTGGAGTTAGCGTTGTGTCTCTTTCCACCCTTTGTTAACAAGGTATTTTCTTTGGGAATTATACAATTAACGTGGAATATCACTACATGAAGCTTCTTTCCCCCGTCTTTTCCAACAAACCGTCAAGAGAAAATGAAGAGTCAGAAAAACAAAACAGAAGGTTTCCTTGGAAAAACAAAATATTTGGGGCATTAATTTACTGGGTCACACAGGACATATGCAACCCTGCTGTATCTCCTCTGTTAACATCAATGGAGTTATACAAGGGAAGAATTTGGCATATTATATATAGAGAGAAGGGAAGAATTTGGAAGAATTGTCATTATATAAGAGAGTTAGAGGACTGGGAGGAACCTCAAGGGCCATCTAATCCATCCCCTGCACCAACGTGGACTCCACTACACCTAAACTGCCCCAACAGAAAAATCTACCAGCAGAGGGTGAAAACAGACCTAATGCTAACTCAGTTTTAACATTTCTTATGCATGTTTCAGGGCTGTATTGGTGCCTTATGCAGCCCTGCAGCATGCATAAGAAATGTTATAGTGGAGTTAGCATTATGTCTGTTTTCACACAGAGAAATAGAGGAGCTGATGATGCATTGCTCGTACTGTGCACATGGTGTGTTCATTGCATATGTTGGGTGTGCACTGTGTGCACACACCTGGTACATGGACCTCAGATTTGTCTCAGAGTCTGTAATAAAAGATCTGCCACAAACAGAGATTGGGAGTGACCAGAGCCCACCAGTGCCTGAAATTTAAGGGACTCTTTCTTTCTTTCTTTCTTTCTTTCTTTCTTTCTTTCGTGTGTGTTGCTGATAAATATCAATCAAAGGAGAGTATGCATACCATATGCCAAGTTGTATCCTAGGATAGGGAAGTGAGAGGTGGCAATTTTGCTTTATGCTGATGATGCCATTTTGCTGGCTAGATCACACTTGGGCCTCACTAGACAACTGACAGCACTTCACTGCTTTTGTCTGCAGAACTTTCTTGAGATTAAGCACACTAAAACGAAGGTTATGGTTTTTTCCCCCAGGCGGAAGATCTTTAAATGGTTTATAGGATCATACGAGCTTGAACAGGTCACTTCCTATAGATATTTGGGGCTGGTTTTTCAGGCCAATGCGTCATGGATAGTGCACGCTAAGGCAGCCATTAGGCAGGCCAAACTAACAGCGAGATCAATTTGTAACTTCTTTAGAGCTAGAGGGGGACACCTGGTTATCCCAGCCATTAAGGTCTTTAAGGCCAAATGTCTGGGGCAACTCCTCTTTGGGGCTCAGTTTTGGACGGCTGGGAGGCTTATGTCTCTCGAAAGGGTTCAGACCATGTTTTTAAGGTCTCTCCTTGCTCTGCCTAATCACGCCCCTAATGTTGCTGTCCGTAAGGAATGTGGCCTGACCCCCATTGAGACTCAGGCGCTTAGCCATAGGTTATTGGCTTAAGCTTCACTTCTGCCTCACTGCCACTTTGGTTCTTTGGTTCTTGTTGAGGACAATGTATGGGTAAGCCAGGTGAGGACTAAGCTATGCTTTATGGCCTCTCACCTGACAATTTACACTCTTTGAGTTATGGGGGTATAAGGAACTTTTTCAACCAAAGGCTGGCTGACATTACTCTACAAGAGGAGATAGCCACCCTCAGAGGCAAGATTTCGTTGGCCCCAGTCTTAGAGCTATACGAGCACTCCTTTTTCTTGTCACCGTATTTACAGTATCAGCTGCTCCCCCCCAAGTGCGTAGGTGTTTTACAATGGCAAGAATGAGTGTTTTCCCCTCAGGAACGATGGAGGGCCGCTTCCTGGGGAGCCATTTGTCCTCTTGTTTATGTGATTGCCCTTTGCGGATGCCAGACACCATGGAACATATTTTATTTCATCGCGAACTGTATGATAGCTTTCGTGCCAAATGGGTTTTTCCTCATCTGAACCTTTGGCCAATTAGGAATGATCAGCAGGCATTGGTGTCATTGCTGTGAGGACGGGATGAAAATATTACAAAGAATGTGGCTTATTTTCTTTTCAAGGTGCTAGCATTGAGAAAGGCTAGGACGGTCGTTGTAATGATGGAAGATAGGAGGGAGGTTCCGGGACATTATGATCTCTGATCTCTCTGGTTTCTTTTGTTGTTAGGTTTTTTTTTATGGTGTTTATGATATGTTTGTTTTGTTGATTGTATGTTATGTTTTTCTCTTTTCCCTTTTTCGTCAGTGTGACGGCTTTGTCTATACACTTAAATAAATACTATCTGTCTGTCTATCTATCTATCGTTCTTTTGTGTGTGTTGCTGATAAATATCAATCAAAGGAGAGTATACGTACCATATGCCAAGTTGTACGTAACTGCCAGCAATTTTTCTCTTGATAAAGAACAGTAACTTAAAGGTTAGCTTCATAGATGAGGAGGCTTAACAGTTCAAAGACAAAATAGGGAGACATCATTGCCCACCAGTATAGCTGTCATGCTAAAATAAGAAATCTTTTTCCATAGTCTTGTAAATCACGAGGAAGGAACATTAAAATGGCATTTTGCCAACAGAACTGCATCAAATATTTATACACCCCAGTGAAAATAGCTTTTTGTGCACAGTGGGGGAGCGTCTTTACCTTAATAAAAAATGCAGTGATAATGGAACCTTTTCTGTTGAAGAAGGGTGATTTAACCTTTATGGTTTGAACCTTTGCTCAAGAAACAATAAGCAGCATGAAGCTAGGAGGGAAAAGAAGGAAATGATACCAAGGACAGGACAAAACTGATTTTTGTTTTTGTTTTAATGGCACGATTGGCTATGTGATCCAGTGGCCCATTGCTAGTGTAAAGGAGCCAGCGTTCGATTGATACAGACCTTAATAACATGGTATTTGGGAATTAACTAAGTGAATGTAATGTAAAGGAATTAACCACACCAATTAAGTGATTCTTGAAAGACAAGAAAACCACTTAGATTTAGGGCCTGTGGAGAGGGGTGGGGTGGGGTTAAGTAGCTGAAATAATAGATGGTGCGACTACTATAAGCCGGGATTGCAACTGCAAAAGACTGTTGCCTTGTGAGCCCCATCAAGTTTTGGGTGGCTGTTAATCTAGACTGACACATCCTCATCACATGTGCTTCACATAATAAGCGAAGTTATCGGAACACTTCATCCTGTAAAATTAACACATGAGAATGCTGCAGCTTGTGCATGAGTAGATTATCATGCAGTGGAATTAAACATTCCTGATTGGATCTGAACCCTTCAATACCAGGTGGGTCAATAGTTATAATTGTGCAAGTGCATGAAAAGGTGGATTCTACATAGAAGATGCCTAATATTTATGAAGCATTCTGTCATAAAAGATCTCTCTCTTGTATACCTTAACTTTGGACAAGTATATTGTTAATGCATCTACAATACCTTTTCTCTCAGATGTTTCCTCCTTTAGGTTTGGCTATTGCACATCCTAACAACAGGGAGGGGAGGAAGGTCTCTCTTTTGTTGATAGAAGAGATTCTCCTGTCTTTTGTGATTTCAAAGACTTGTATCCAGTACAAAAACTTACAGCAACAACTGTACATCTTTTCCATACTAAACTCATTCAACATCAAATGCAGTCACAGACAAAAACATCTAGCTATTTTAAAGGGTAGAGAGGTGTAAGAGATGAGAGTCGCAAATGCTTTGTTGCTATGCATGCATTTTTTGTTTTGTTAGATAGATACCAGTGCTTCATATAGGCCTATTTATTCCTAAAAGTATTAATTCATTCCAAGTTGGTCCTTTCCCCTAGTCCCCCCCACCCCCCCCGAGTCATTTACACTTGGGCTATAGTTGCTGTCTTGTGATCTTCCTTTCTTACTTTTAGTGTCACCCCCTCCATTTCTGCTTTTTGAATTTCAGTTAGTGTAATTCATCATCTATTCCCACTGGATACCCCAAAAAGAAAGGTGTTTGCTTCATATTCATGGCTTGTGTACAATAAATGCTTCTACCTGCACTCCAGGTCCATGAAGAGGCGTTTAAAGGTGATTAAAGGACTAGGTAGAGTCCTTTCCCATGTATAAGAGTTCTCCTTTCTCTGTCAGCACTAAAATATAATTATTAATATTACAGCCTTGCACTTATATATGAATTTTTAATCATATATTTTTGAACTTTTGCAAAAGTAATCCTTGCTATCCCCATTTTACAGATGGAGTGAAAAAGGGCAGGGGTAGAGAAAGGGGGTAAGTGACTTGCCTAGGTACACAAAGTGAGTCAATGGGAGACTTTGGCTTCTTGGGGAAAGTAAAGCACTCATTTGAGGTGCTTGGGGGGTTTTGGTCGAAGGAGGATTGTAATTTCTTTTTCCTACATAAAGTTGGTCATCTTGCAGCATATAACTCTAGGGCTTAGGAGTGCTATTTTTGATAGGAATATTATCATAACTGGAATATAGGAATATATTGACGAGCAAACTACTTGTCTGACTCTCCATATTTCCTGTAGCCCATGTTTTTGATCATTTTAATTGTTTCTTGACAGAAATTTCTTCTCTCATTATTTGAATGTGAAGATTCATGTCAACTGGAAAATTTCAGAAATGTCTATTAGCCTTTTTGGACTAGCTGTTTTGCAGTTCAGTTTATTTGATTTGGAGCCTATTAAGTGCGGAATGGTCCTTAGACCAGACCCTCTCTAATATTCTAAAAGGAATCACAAGGAGGTCAGCATGGAGTCACAGGGAAGTGAGGACGATGACATGTTTCTCTGGTGCTGTTGATCTTCCAAGAAAATTTTAAAAAATCACTACCAGGATGTTTACATTTGTTACTGTAGTACTAAGGTTATGAAGATAGTCTCCATTGCTTTGGGTTTAAATATCACAGCCTGCAGTTGCATTAATTGAGAGAGCTAACAATTTGATTTCACCTTCAGGTAGTCATCTAATAGACAAACAAGGCAGAGCAAATACTTATACCAGAAATTTGTGCCTGTATTTAATTGTGGGCACAAAACTTGCAGTCGGTATCACCCACCAATGTGGAGGATGTGCTTGGGGTGATGCAGGCCGTGGCGACCAGCTGC
The DNA here is from genome assembly GCA_003113815.1 of Sphenodon punctatus. NCBI lineage: Eukaryota > Metazoa > Chordata > Lepidosauria > Sphenodontia > Sphenodontidae > Sphenodon > Sphenodon punctatus. The sequence goes on from QEPC01000068.1 coordinate 3,230,506, forward strand.
GTCCTAGATCTTTGCCCGTCCTGACTGGTGAAAGCCAGCCGAGAGATGTTAGGGCCTTCAGGAAGGTAGGTTGCCAGATGTCCTTAAAAATGCAGTTGTGCGGCCCTTACTTTAAAAAAATCTTTGGACACTGACTCCCTGGTCAGCTTTCACCCCGTCTCTAACCTTCCTTTTTTAGGGAAGGTTATTGAACGGGTGGTTGCCCAATAGCTCCAGGGTCATCTCAGTGCTGTCTGATTCCTGTACCCTTTTCAGTCATGCTTTCATCCTGGGTATGGCATGGAGACTGCACTTGTGGCCTTGGTTGATGATCTGTGCCTGGAGTTTGACAAGGGAATTGTGCCCTGTTGATCTTGTAAGATCTTTCAGCGGCCTTTGACACAGACTTTGATACAGTTGATCATGAAGTGTTGTTGACACGACGGTGGGACATGGGCCTGCTCTTGGGTGGTTCCATTCAATCCTGCCAGGGAGCTCTCAGCGGGTGGTGATGGGTGATCACTTGTTGTCCCGTTGTGACCTCCCCTGTGGGGTTCTGCAGGGTTTTATCTTGTCTCCTCTCTTGTTCAATGTGTATATCTAAAGTCTCTGGGCAAGGTCATTAGGAGGTTCGGTGTCAAGTGTCATTATCAGGATGCTGATGACACTCAGCTTTACCTCTCTCTTTCATCTGACCCAGGCTCTGCAGTCTCGGTGCTTATCCAATGCCTGGCTGCGACTGGGGACTGGATGAGGATGAGCTAATTGAGGCTGAATCCTGACAAGACTGAGGTGATGATGGTGGGCTGACCCTGTGACATGGACGCATTGGGACTCCTGCTGTTGATGGGGTCCAGCCCTAGGGTGGCCATACCTCCCTTTTTTAAAGAGGACGCTTATGACAAATACATAGTGCAGGGCTGCACTGGAAACCCAGTGAAGCCCTGCAACATGTATTTTCCATAAGTATCCTCTTTTAAAGGGGAGAGATGGCCACCCTACCTAGCCCCCTCTGGTCACTCAAGTTTGCAGCCTTGGAGTGCTTCTGGATCCCATGCTGCACCTGGACCCTCAGGCTGCAGCCAGGAGTGCTTTTCACCAACACCATCTGGTGAGCAGACTGCGGCCTTTACTTTCTGATTTGGACCTTGCCACCATTATGCATGCTTTCATCACTTTGAGGCTAGACTATTGCAGTGCACCCTACGTGGGGCTGCTCTTGATGACTATTTGGAAGCTGCAGCTGGTGCAGAATGCAGTCGCCTGACTCCTCTTGGAGCTGGGTCACCAGGAGCACATCACGGCGGTGCTCTGGAGTCTGCCCTGGCTATTTCCAGGCACAGTTCAGGGTGCTGGTTTTGACCTTTAAAGCCTTAAATGTCCTGGGCCCCCACATGTCTGAAAGATCACCCGTCCTATCAAGCTCAGTTGCGGCTCCTGCGGTTGTCCAGGCCCGCCCTTCTGTGGGTTCCACCTCTAACTCTTGTCCATGGGACAGGGTTGTGCAGGGGGGAATTCTTGCTCACTACTCCAGTGTTGTGGAACTCCCTTCCCCTGGAGGTTCACTTGAGTCTGAATCTGAGCATCTCCCAGAGCTGGTGCAAAATGTTTTTGTTTGGTAAGGCGTTTGGTAAGCAGGGACAGGGATTGGGGTTGTGTGCAGTCGTGGGTTGGGGGGGGTGAGAGAAGCTTTTTTGTGGAGTAGGGTTTCTGGAGAGGGGGATGGGGGGTTTATATGTTTTTTTTTGGGGGGGGTTGTTATTGATTGTAAGCCACCCCTAGCTGTCATGGGAAGGGTGGTATATAAGTTTGAATAAATAAATAAATAAATAAATATTGGAATCTGTGTTTAGACCTCCTTAATAGTTGGTCCGTTAGATTTTAGAACAATGATGATCTGAACACACTGGCTAATCTTCTGTGCAATCATTTCCAAGCTCAAGTGCCATTTTGTGCGAGTGCAATGACTGTTGCCTGTAAATACAGCCTTTCCAAGTCACTTCCCTGCTGTACCAACCACTAGAGTTGACTGTACCCACAAATCTTCCAGGGGTGCAGCAGTGTGCATGCTCACTGAACATTTATGGTGAATTGGGAGCAGGGAACAGTGCTTTGGATAGCCTTTTGCAGGAAGTGTTGATTGGTTGCTACGGTCCTTTTCAAACGGACAAGGGTACATGGGGGGATGGGTGGGGGGCACGGTGGATGGGTGGTGCATGGAGATGGGTGTTACACAGGACTGCACACACATACACACACACACCGGCTCCGGCATTCCCACGGATGCCCACCATCCCCCCCACACCCACCGCAGTGTACAAATGGACGCCCTCCACACCTGCACACATGGGCGAAGGGGTGGGGGTCATCCATTTGAAAAGGGCTATAATTTCATTGTTAGCATATAAAAGAAGGATGTAAGGAAACTTTTATTTCCCCTCTTACAGTCAGGCTGCTTCTAACACTACACTTGTATCAGTTTAATTGTCAAAGACCGTTTTCACATGGGCGTCCGTCCCCCACCCCCCATGTGCGGGAGCGGGGGCGAGCCCATGTGAATGCCATGGTGGGGGGATGGGGGCGCCCACGGGAACACCGCAGGCAGTGGGGGTGTGTGCGCTCCTGTGCTCTACCCACCTCCACCCATCACCCACGCATGGAGCAACAGCCACCAATGCCTGATTCTCCATGCGTGGAGATGGATGGAGGTGGGTGGGGATTCGCACTGTCCACCCACCACGACCCGTGTGAAAAGAGCCAAAGAAACGCTGTGCGCCACTTCTATCGAGGCAAATGTAGATGGATGAAAACTTCCTAGTAAAAGAAATCTTGGAAGCCTTGACAGAAGACTAGAATTGTAAGAAACAACTGTTCAGGGGCCCAAATCCAAACAAATAAGTCTTTCACTCCTCTGATTTTATGATTTGCCTGAAATATCTATCATAGCAAAAATGACATCATCTCAAAAGTTGAGCATATTATGATTCTTCCTTTTGCTCTTCTAAGGGGAACTAATAATCACTCGGTTCCTTTCCCTGGAATATACAAATTTGAAGGCAAGTTATGTGTGATTTTTTTTCACTGGACAGGATGATAATGTCTTATCAGCTGTGGGACATCATCTGAAGATGATGAAACGTGATATGTATGAAAAATAATTTCTTTAAAAATATAGAGAATGATATATTTTCACTTCATTTTTTCATTTCACCTTTAATTTATATCCCGTGCTCTCCCAACACAGTTGGCTCGAGGTGGCTTGCAACAATAATTCCTGGGTTAACATCCCACACAGGGGAACCCAGTACAATATTTCAACAATACAGCAAAACACCCATAACCACCCCACCCTCTACACACACACATCCATCCAAAAAAAATTAATTGCATCATTATACACAATAATACTCAACCTCAATACATTCTGCTGGTGCTGTCTCCATGCCGCTCCCTGCTCACACCAGGGAGACAGCTCCATATACTACTATCTTTTCTCCCCTGTTGCCACCAGGGGATATCTTCCATCTCCACCCTTCTCTCTCTGGGGGAAGAACTCCCAACCACCTTCACCAACAGAATACTTACATCTTTTCTCCCAAACAGTACCCCCTCCACCCCAACCTCCTGGCCCAGCCAAAGGGGCACACAGGTCCCTTTGACCGTGCCCCTTCGATCCGCGCCCCCCAACACGTGCGGCCACCCCCCGGTGCTATGGGGAGCGGCCCAGAAGTTGCCTTCCCAAGGCCCCGCCCTCGTAAGGGTGTGGGTGGGGGACTGGCAAAAGTGGAGCGCCCCTCCATGTACCAGATGTCCATGGGGGGGAGGGGAGCTGCTGGCACTCGCTCCTGCTCCAACTTCACCGTCCTGCACCCTGGCCTCCACAGCGCTGTCACCTCCATTCTCCCCCCGGCAGCTCCCGGTGCTATGGGGGGCGGCCCGGAAGTTGCCTTCCCCAGGTCCCGCCCCCGCAAGGGTGGGGGGGAGGAAGAAAGGTCCTGCGGCCCCCAGCTGGCAAAAGTGGAGGGCTCCTCCCCCTGTACCAGATGTCCATGTCCATGGGGGGGGGGGAGCTGCTGGTACCCACTCCTGCTCCAACTCCACCGTCCTGCGCCCCAGGCTCCACAACGCCGCCACATATAAACTGTCAAGGTGTGGGAGAACAAGCAAGGTGTTTATGAGAAACCATCCATAATGTATTTTCAGGAACACAAGCTGAAAAATCAGTCAAAACTCAAATCATTGCAATTTTCACAATGTTTTGGTTTCTTTCCCCCTTAAATGCTTATGATTCCAGCAAAAATTTAATAAGAATTTTGATATGTAAAAGAAGTTTTTAGATCTGATAGTTATGGAGAAATATGCAAAAACATGAACCCCAGGTATTCAAACCACTATAGGGTGGTTTGATACAACATCTGAAGACAGCCTGCCAGATGTTGAAGCAGAGCCGGCTGGGCCAGCTTGGGCAGCTGCACTGGCAGTGCTCCAGAACATCCCAGAATGCTGCCAGCGCCAGTAGAGTGGGCCGGCCAAGCCCTGGTACCAGTCCAGAGTGGAGCTGCTGTTCATCTGCTTGGCAGACTCATGCTGCAGCTCCACTCACAGCCAGCTGTTGCCCTGGCAACACCATAGAGTTGCAGGTACCAGACTAGAGCATCGGATGATTGCCCGCAGCTCTATGGTTTAGAGTGCCACTTGGGCCAACTGCAGCCAGGAGAACCTACTAAGTTAATCAAAAGCGGACCCAGGTGGGGCTGGAAGAAGACGGATGTGGGGGTGCAACCCTGGAGCAGCTCCAGAGGCAGACTGCCTCTGCATCCATATAAAAACACCCATTGTCACAGAATACAGTATAAGAGTATAGCTCACTCAGTTTACATTGTTTTAAAATATATGTTAATTATCCTATAGTTTTTAGCATTTGCCTTTCACAGCACAGTAATACAATTGCTTCTCAATTATTTATCTCATCAAATAGCTCTATAATGGAGCACATACTGCAAAATGCTGTCAAAATGCCAGTGACGTCTGCTTAGTGTAAGACAGACCTATGAGAAGGTGCTGTTGAAACGCTTGCTAATACATTACATTATATTACACTTTTTATTTATACCCCACACTCTCCCAACCCAAGGCAGCTCAAGGCGGCTAACATCAATATATAAATACAATATCGGGTCTTTATCCCACACAGGGGAAACCCACCACTACAGTACACTACAATACAAAGAAAAACTACAATCCAATTTAACATTCTACTAATAATTACTTCTAACAATATACAATATACATAACTAACATATCCCAATGCTCATTCTACCGGTATCATCACATATCACACTGCCCTGCTCACACCAGGGAGCATATTACAAGCCAAACTTTCTTACATCCCCTGCTGCCACCAGGGGATGTCCTCCCTCTCCAACCCTCTCTCACCGGAGGGAGAAGGAGGCCTCCTCATAACCTTTACCAGTACGAAACTTGCATTGGGTAATTCCACCAGCGACCCCTCCATCCCAACCTCCCGGCATGACCAAAGGGCAGGCCCCTTTGATCATGCCCCTTCGAGCCGCGCCCCTGACACACGCCTCCGGCTCGGCCTCCAGCTGCCCCCTGGTGTTATGGGGAGCGGCCCTGCAGGAAGCCTCCCCAGGCGCCGCCCCCGGCAAAGGACACGAACTGGTATTGGGAGTGGGGGGTGGCAGTTGGCCTGTTAAGGGCTACAGAACAGCTCTTCCTCCCCCCCCACCCTTGTGGGGGCAGGGCCTGGGGAGGCTTCCTGCAGGGCCACTCCCCATAACACCGGGGGTGGC
>QEPC01000068.1:3236370-3294067 GCA_003113815.1 Sphenodon punctatus
GGCAAAGGACACGAACTGGTGTTGGGAGCGGTAATCTTTCAGTACCAGAAGAAAAACTAAACATGCAGTATTTGCATGTCTAAGGGAGGGGAAATAGCCCTGTGGTCAATGTGCCCCCAAATATTCCTTACAAATATTTTATGTACAACTAAATGGGTATTTTATTCATGCAGATCAGGTAATTATGCTATTGCAAATAGATACAGAATTTCTGATTTACGTCAATAAATTGATACATTAGAATTGTAGATCTGGATGGGACATTGAAGGTCGTCTAGTCCAACCCCCTGTTTGGGTGCAGGATGACTACAACTACACCACTCTCAAGAGCCTCTTTTTGAAAACCTCCCATGACAGAGAACCTACGAGCTCTCTAGACAACTTGTTCCATTGCTGCGCAACTCTTACTGTTAGGAAGTTTTTCTTGATATTTAACTAAAGCCTACCCTCCTGTAATTTAAACCCATGATTTCTAGTCTTGTCCTTTAAAATTTAACCCTAATTTTCACATATTTTATCGTTCCAACCCAGGCAAATGTATATAACTTGGAAGTTACTGGGAGCGCATTAATGCTTGAAGTTATTGTAAGAGATCCGCCAGTCCTCAGCTATGTATATGTTTAAATGTTTTTCTGAATTGGAACTGATATGGACATATTTTGGCCATTTTTAGACAAGATGGTACCATGCAACTCCACCCAGTGGATGGTACTGCCCATTTAAAAGTGGTGGTGGATGGGTGCATGCTCCCGTCACACACTCACCTCCACTGATCTCCCCACATGGAGCAACTGGGAAAAACCCAGGTTGCTCTTTCATTTTATTTAGCAATTAGCCATTTCCATCTGGGTTGCTCTGTGTGGGGTCATGGGTGGCCAGTGGGTGGATAGGAGTGCACACCCATCCGCCGTCATCTATACTCTCCTCTACCCACTGGAAGTGTGTGCGCGCTCCACTGAACGCACACAGTCCCGCCCCCACCCCTCCCAACAGCATCCCTCAAAAAACCGCCTTAGTTCATTTCAATTGCAGCTAAGGTTGTGCTGTTGAAAATAAACATGAGAAAGCATATATAGTGGTTGATCACAATGAAACTTGCTCTCACAGAATTGAGTGTATTATTTAAATCTGTCAGCTGTATTGGTCTCATTCATTTTAGTGAAGCAGGTCTGTGCAGGCATCTCTCCCTGTGTCTTTTTAATTAACATGAGGGGAAGAAATCCTGATTGTGATAATTAACAAGTGCACTTAAACCACTGCTTTTATATAAGTTATCCAGCATGTAGCTTACAGAAACCCCTTGTTTTTGAACAGATTCCGTGCAGGGCTTGACAGATGGTATGTTCATCTTTGAAGATCTTTCCGTGGATGACAGCAAAACTACACATGGCTACGATGCTATTGTTGTAGAACAATGGACTACCCTGGAAGTAAGTGTGTAGTTTACTGTTTGTTTCATTTCCATTTTCACTGTACTGTAATATTTTCCTAAAGGAAAAGGCAACGTGATGGTGTCACTCTCTCACATGCTATGTTTATCTACATCAGCAATATCATCCAGGTTCTGGAGATAAAAGGAAAGAAAGTCTGACAGCAATAATATGACTGGGAAGACAAAGCTTTGTGTCCTAGTCACAGACCCAAGAACACTTGTAAATCAAGTCTGCATCTTTCAAAGAGGTAACGGTCCTAAAGGGATAGGCACCTTAGAGACAGAGCATAGACAGACAGATGCACACATCTGGTGTACATACAGAGTAATTTGTTCTCCAGTAAACCTCCAGCCAACACTAAAGTACTGATGTATTCTGGTAAGAGCTTTACCTTTGGCCAGAATGATGAGCAGCACCAGAGAGAAGTGAATGTTGGCAGACTAGAGAGGTGCAGTGTGTAAGCCTATTCCAATACCTGTTAAAACTAATAGAAAGACACTGAATCAGACCCATATAAGATGACTAAATGATTTCTCAAACTCTGTATATCTACAGTTAAAGAATCCATGGAAAAATGCATTTGTATTATCACCTAGACTTTTAATAGGATTTGTTTTATTCTAGAACTGTCAGTCCAGCCAAAACAATATCCCTAGGTGCCTCCTTTGATGTGTGCTGTAATATGTTGTAAAGTCCAGAAAGACTTAAGCAATACATGGTTGCGCACAAAGTATATCTGAATGGAAAATGTGGGGAAGGCACAGGTTTAGATGTGTGTTAAGCATCACTGCGTTTTAGTGGCTACGGAGGATGACTTTGTGGTTTTGGGGCATGATCCTGAAGCCATTTAGGGTCAGCAACAGCGGGCCTTTGCACTGATGTGAGTCCTGCTGAAGTAAAAGGAACTTGCATTGGTCCCAAACAGAAGCAGGATCACACTGCTTAAAGGGAAAGTGTTGTAAGCCTTGTGTTAACCAGCTCTAGGGGGTGGTTCTTGTGGTCAAGTGCATCTGAATAAATCATTTGTATACCGCTTATGCTTACTCTTATTATTGTTAATTACAATCTTGGAAACAATTTGGAGCATGTGTTTTTTGTTTTGTTTTTTTAGAGTTAAACAGTGTCATTAGACACAACCTTGCAAACAAGCACTGAAAGAGATTGTATCTCAGAAAGCCTTTCTATCCTAGTTGTGCCATCCTGTGCGCCTGAGGAGTTACGTACAGTCACAAATGAAGAGGGTGGGGGATATGTTCCCATTCAGGGGTAGAAAAGGTAACCCTGCCTTGTCTCTCTAAGTTTCAGAATGGCTACTGCACTAGCCAAGAGCAGTCCTAGCACTTAAGACCACAAAAAATGCAGTTGTGGTCAGTGTCTTGCTTACCCGTGAGGGGGACAGCCGTAACTTGGCCTAGTCTGCATTTTGTGAATCAACTTAACAGCAAGTTATTTCTGTATTTATTTTTGAAAGTTTGATTATTATTTTTTATCTCTCTAGATATTCCCATTAAGTAAATAGGATTGTTGAGGAGAGGATATATAATCATAGTGTTGGAAGAGACCACAAAGGCCATCTGGGCCCCTCAGTGGGGAACTCGCTCCCTCGGGATGTTCATCTCACTTCCTACCTCCTTACCTTTAAAAAGCACCTGAAAATGTATTTATTGTCTAGGTGCTTTTAGGATCCACTGATAGTTCCCTCAGTGTACTTTGTACTCCCTTTTTTCCTGCCCCATTTTTACATTTTACGTTTTTTAATAACAGTTTTAAATTGTTTTAAATATTTTTAAAATTTTTATATTGTTTTTAACTTTTTGTAAGTATGTTTTTGTGATGCGCTCCAAGTGCCATGCATTAATAATAAATATTAATCAGGGTTCCTGATTTTCCATTTAACGCAGAAAACCAGAGAAAAACATGGAATTCCCATTTTATCAGAGAGAAATAGAGAATTCCTGTTTTCACAGAGAAAAACATGGAATCCGAGGTTTTTCTGGGAACTTTCTGCTTGCAAAAACTCCCTGGCGGCAGCAGTGTCATGGAAATTTAAAGGAGATAGAAGCTCTGTGGAAGTTCTTGAGACTTGGTGGGAGAAGAACATCTCCTTCTCCACATCTAGCTTTTGGTGAGGCAGATGTATGTTGGGGTCTGTGCCAGTGCTCCACCTGCAGAGGTGGGAGGCCCCTCTTCATCCTGCAGAGATGGTACCCCTCCCTCTGCAGAGGGAGAGACTTGGGCTCCGTGCTTGGGCTGGCTGGTGTAGAATATTGTTTTATTTTGTTATTTGAGTGAAAGTGACAACCAGTATATCAAATTGTCACAAAAAAAGAATAAGTTGCAATAAACACTTTATAATTTTAAAAGCCAAAAAACACAGATTTGGGTGTTTTTAATCCGAGAGTTTAAGGTTTTTTTCAAATAATTTCTAATTTTTTGGCAGAGAAAACTAGGAACCCTGATTATTATATTATTAATATTATTATAGTCTAACCCTCCTGCAGCATCGCAGACAGATGTTTGTCCGACTAGCTTTTGAAAACATCCAAGAAAGAAGATTCCACAACCTCCCCAGGCAACCTTTCCCATTACCCAGCTGCTCTTACCTTTTGGTCGTTTTTCCTAACATTTAATGGACATTTTGGACGTTTTTACATGCCCCCCCACCCCTTGGTGTTCCAGCAGGTGTTGGGCCCTGTCCATGTAAATGGCTGGCGGTGGGTGGGGGCATGGGTGTGTGCCTGGTGTGCGCTCGTGTAAACACCACGGGTGGTGGGTGTTTGTGCATGCGTGCTCCCGATGCATACCCACCTACACCCATCTCCACCCACAGGGCCTTCCGGAAAACCGGAGGAGGCTCCATAGGTGGAGGTGGGTGGAAGTGGGGGTGTGTGTGTGTCCGTGTAAATGGACACCCACCCACCTCCACCCACTGCGACCAAACACCCATCCCCTCACCCACCTCCCTCCGTGTGAAAACGGCCACTGTCTTGCTGCTATTTTAAGCCCATTGCTTTATATCCTATACTCTATAACAGTGGAGAACAACTGTTCTGCACTTCTTTTGGGGGACAAACGTTTAGATATTTGAGAACTATCAAGTCCCCGCTCAGTCGCCTTTTCTCTAGGCTAAACAGGCCCAGTTCTTTGTATGGCTTGCATTCTAGCCTCTTTATCATCTTGGTTGCTCTCCTCTGAATCAACTCCAGTTTGTTGGCATCCTTTTTAAAATGTGCCCAAAACTGAATACAGTATTCCAGGTGAGCTCTCTGTAGTGCTAAGTAAAAAACAACCACTGCTTCCTGTGTCTTGGATGTGATGCATCTATTAATGCAGAGCAAAATGGAATTTGCCTTTTTTATGTTCAGTTGATGATTCCAATAACTCCCAGATCTTTCTGTGCCTAGCCGGTCGTTCCCCATTTTATACTTGCACATTTGGGATGGGGGTGGGTAGTTGAGTTTTATTCCCCTATCCCAAGCAATTTATATCCCAGGCCCTGTTGATATGTCATTTTAATGTTGATATGGTATTTTAAGTGTTTGGATTGTTTTAAATTGTATTTTATTGTTGGAAGCTGCCCTGAGCTGTGTTCAGGAGGGGCAGGTTAAAAATTAAATAAATAAATAAATAAATAAATAAATATCTAATCAATTAATTTTAAAAACTGGAAATCTGTGAAGCTTTTCTTGCTATAAACAGTGTCTTTGACTTTCATAAATTGTAGCTATTTTGAGTATGTACTAGGCAGCCAGAGCAAATACTACATTTCTTGTGAATTTCTTCAGCAAGCTTTGGAAACCCTTTTGAATGTCATCCAAGTTATGGGTCTTTAAAACATGCAGCTGCTTGAGATCTAACCAGCAAAAATGACTGACCAATAATCTTGCCACTCACATCTTTGCATCCAGGCTCCCAAATGGTTGTCTTGGAAAGACAAAACAATGGACTACTAGGGGCTCTGATACTGCTGTTCCTGAAATCAATGAGAATTTTGCCAGAAGTAGTCCTGCTAACTTCACCTGGTCTATAATACCAATTAAGAGAAGTGAATGCATCTGAAAAAGCAAAGGCTAGGGGTGTGCATGTCGTTTTCGTTATTACAATAACGATAACGAAAATAGTCATTTTTCTTTTCGTTATTGCAATAATGAAAATGACAAACAAGAATAACGACAATGATAACAAAACCGAAAACTGAGAATACAGATAGCAGTAACGATAACGGTATCGATAACGATATCGATTACAAAAACAAAAATGATAAAAACAACAAAAATGATAACAAAAACGATAATGAGAAATTAAAATGACAACGTCATTACTGTTGTTATTATAAGTGCTGTGGCAGTTGGGTTTTGGAGGGAAAAAGAGGGGAGGAGGGAGCAGACATCTCGGAGTCTTAACAGGGTTGAACTCTTGAGCTGTGCCTGTGTTGGGAGGGGCGAGCAGCCCAGCAGTATCTGATGGATGTATCACTGGCCAATGAGCAGCGCAAGCAGGCCCCAACAGTCTCATGGCACTCTGTGATTGCTTAATGCCTGCTGCCTGCCACAACCAGTCAGGGGGACTCTGGGGGAGGGCACTGCAACCCTTTATAATGGGAGGGTCAGGTTTTTTCTCTCCGTTCTGGGAGAGCTCTGCTGGTCAGGTTGCATTTACAGAACCTGTAAAGCTGTGGTGCTTGCACACAAAAAATCCTCCCTAGCCCTCATTGTATTACCACCAATACCTTTCCTTCCTCATACCCTACATTTTACCTTCTCCCTTTCCCTGCCCGTCTCCCCCCTGTACATTATATATAGATAGGTAGTATAGATTAGATATAGATATATATTATAGACATATAGATTAGATTAGAATAGTTATATAGATAATTGATTAGATAATAGGTAGTTTTCCTTTTCCCTTCACCTGTCTCCCTTAGATTTAGATAGATATTAGTTACGCACAGGAAAAGATAATGATACCAATAACAAAAATAAAATCTTCATTTGAAACGGTACCGATATTGATAACGAATATCAATGATAGTGAATATCAATAACGATAATGAATATCAATAACGATATCAATAATGATAATGAAACGAAAACAACATTGTCGTTAATAACGATAACGAAAAAGTCATTTTTTAATAACGAAAATGACATGGGGGCCTGGTGCACACCCCTTGAATTTATTGTCCTTTGTCTTGTGATGAAGTGCGGAGATGACAAAATTAAAGGTTCCATCACAGTTGTCATCCTTTCAGTGCTGCCAAATATCTTTAGTTCCTTGGAAATGCCATTATCAACCAAGCTTACTGTTGATTTGTGGGGGCGGGTGGAAGAATGGAATCCACTAAAAATCTGACGTTGACCTAATGGTAAGACTATACCTGAGCACAGATTGTGGGTGTTTTCAGACGTGATGGTGCATGGTGCCGTCACACTTTGATCCTGCCTGAGGTGAGGGCCCTCACCCCGGATAGAATCTGGCCCAGCCACCGAACAGATATACTGGTAGCCCAGAATGGGTAGAGGATGTGGAGAAGGTGGGGCAACGTGCGGACATGATCCGCGTGACCTCACCCCCTGTGCTGCTGAGGGTGGCCTGCCCACCTCCTTGGCTGCTGCGCCCACCTGGAACAGCTCTGGCCTCTGATCGGAGTCAGGTAGACCATATGACGACCTGGTCTACCCTGGTCCGGGGATGGCTTCCCCAGGCCACTGCAGTAGTTAGCCTGCACTGTGACTTGACAGGGAGCCCAAGTAACAGTACGGACTAAACCCTGCCATGGTCCGGGGACAGTCCTGATCCCACCCGCGGAAACATCTGGTGGGTGGGATCAGACGTGACAACACCACAGGTCTCCACGTGGGTTAAAGCGTGGCCACCCGTGGTATCATCACATCTAAAAATACCCTGTGTTTCTAGCACCCTCACTAGGAGGTTATGTTTCACTAACACCTCCCCAGGATTTTCCCTGGGCTTGTAGATTATCATCTAAACTTGCCACATGAGCTTCCACAATTAGCCATTAAGGTCCAGCAGGCCCCTAAAGCAAGTGCTACTGGAGTCTTCCAGCTTACCCTGCTATATAGACTTTACAACTTAAAGGGAGAATATGGCTTGACTAGCAGCAGAAAGGCTAACGGAAACATGCATCTCAGACTTCCAACAGAAATTGATAATTTATGGAAAAATATACTGTTATATTTGTAAAATGTAGCTGTGAAAATACAGAGCAGGGGATAAGATCACAGAACCCGGATTTCATGATGTGAAATATCTTTGAGCTTTAAAACTGAGTTCTCTCTGATGTGAAAACTATACTTAGAAAGTAAAGGTATGGACTTATTGTTAAATGAACCAATTTTCTATCAGAATTTTTTTTTAAAGTTGAGACCCAGCAGAACTTGGTTATGAAACACTGGTGAAAGGAAAGAAAATACCAATTGACATTTTACTGGTTTCAGTCTTATCATGTCATTTTTAAGAGGCATGGTCTTAATGACATTTTCACTAATTTGGGATCTCTGAATCTGTTGCTTCTGGGGGTGGGATTTCAGCTGGTATGTCAGTGAGCCTTCTTTGTTTCCCATAGTTATTAGGATCAATGATGTGGATAGAATAAATTGAGTTACAGAGTGCTATAACTGTGCTTTATGCTTTGCAGGTCATTTAGCTCTCATCATTGCGTTGATTAAACAAAACACTAAAGTAGTATGCTTAACTTTTAAGTATATAAGACCCATTTTGAGTCTATAAGAGGCATACTTATCTCATTGTAATCGCAAACCTGAAGTACGTTTAAGATTGATTTCTGAAGGATCTGTTCCACTCCCCCTTGTTTGTCTGTATGCCCTTGTTTGTCTGTATGCCCCTTGTCTGTATCCGTCTTTGCATGATCACAACTAGATTTTTGTAATCACCAGTCTTCTACCATTTTCTATTTGAAAAATCTAACCACAAGGCAACTGCAGAGAATTTTTTTCATGTATCTTCCAGTATCATCAGTAATAAATTAAGATCCTTGAATCTATCAACACTAAATGAAAAGGTAAACTTTTATCTTCATAATAAAGGAAAATGAATGGGAATTGGCATGTCTCTAACAAGCAAAAAAATCTGCATGTTTAATTGCTAATAAGCAACAGAGCTGCTTCCAAGTCTAATAGAGAAAACAAGCTCAACACTCTGATGCACTCGGTATGTGTGTAAAATGTCAGTTGTAAAGGATGTAAACCTTGCAGCTGTCACAGTATGCGGTCCCCGCCAAGCAACAGACAGGATGTAATTGCTTAGAGTTATTTAACTGTTTCTACACAGACAGAACAGTGGCGTTTTTGCATATGACAAGAGGACTCTTAATGACAAAATCCTTCCTGCAGTCCTATCACTTTAACCCTAAAAATGTCAAACCATATTATTTCCACTACAGTCTGTGAGATCTAGCATTAAAGCTTCTTTGATGGTTTTAATTCTGCTCGCATAGACAAATGTGGGTAGACAGCCCTGATTAATTTTCCTTTTCTCCCATCTCTAATTTGTCATTTTCTCTTTTCTCCATCCAAGATCTAGAGTGTTTTGACAAACTGACTAGTGTCACTTTTAAGCAGAGCACTTCAGAACATTACTTCTTATATTTGTAATACTACTTTTTAGTAATATTCATTCTGAAAACAGTTTGCACAACATAGGGATATTTCCCTATTGTGCATCTTTCGCTACTGCATTAATACCTTTTGTTACTGCTGTCTATTTCCAACATGTTGACGTGAGATTCTGAAATGCATTGAGATGGCAGTTTGTCTAGTGGAATTGAAAGAGTATGCAGTAACGTTTGTTGTTAAGCATGACAATTATTTAGAGAGTAGTATATCAGTAGGCAAAACAAAGTGACTAGGTGGTAAGATGCTGTAGTTTGCTGCTCTTTTTGGAAATTGCTCTGGAGAATTGGCTTTAATTTGATGTATCTTAAGTTAGATGTGCAGTGAGTTTGGTGGGTTTGATCAATTTACTTTGCTACACTTGACAGTCTTTGATCACAGGAGACATGTGTGACTAGCACAGCAAGGAGAGGGCATGGAAGTGGAAGGTGATGAGCAGAGAAATTCAGCCCTGTGAAAGATGAAAGGCCCTCTGAGCCAAGGAAAGGTGATCTGGTCCAGAGGAAAAATATTGGGCTTGTGCCTGTTTTGGTTCCTATAATAGGTGAAAGGAAAACCCCCAAACCTTTGTGTTGGCCTGTTTTGTTTTTCCGGTTTTTTTATTATGAACATTATTACAACATTTCTACAGGACATTAAGCTTTCAATAACAAATACAGTATTACTATTAACCATACTTTAACAAACATTGATTGAGAGAAAGGGGAAAGAAGAAAACTGCCATAAAAACCGTAACACAGCCGAAATAACAATTTTCCTGTTTTTAACCAAGAGTTTGTAATGTTTGTCTGTTAACTCAGAAATATCCTCTCCAGAAGGCCAAGCATACTCATCCCTGATTCTGCTAGAGGTCTTAGTTGGGGGTTCGAAAGCTGCAGTTTGGGACTCATTTCATAGGAGCAGGAGCATTTTAATTTCCCTACACAGAGACCATTTCTTCAACCCTTGATACCATGTTTGTATTAAATAGATGTTATCCCGGACAAGGAATGTAGAGACAGTATGTATGATTGCTGTGTTCTGGAGTCTAAATTTAGGCTTCTGGGAAGGAGGTTGAAGTCCAGAACTTCCAGGATAGCATTCTCTGAAATGTTTCCTGTTACACACAAGGGGGGCCCAGAGGCAGGCTGAACTCTGGAGTCTTAATGTGTGGATGAGACAATGGTGCAGGGAGGAGGGATTTAGATTTATTAGGAACTGGGGGACCTTTTGGGAAGAGGGAGCCTATACCAGAAGGATAGGCCCCACCTTAACCAAAATGGAACAAAACTGCTGACACTAAAAATAAAAAAGGTGGTAGATGAGGTTTTAAACAAACGCTTACCTGTGGGACCACCTCACCCCCGTGTCCTGGATCGGCTCCTGTGGTCAGCTGGGGGCACCTGCTTGGATGTCCCCCGGGTATCCCAGGTGGCAAGGCTTGAGAGGGCGTTCTCGGTGGCCACGCCATGGCTGTGGAATTACCTCCCGGTAGAGATTCACCTCTCTCCGGATCGCCCCTCCTTTTATAGACACTCAGTGCAAGAACTGGCTGTTATGCCAGGCATTTGGACCAGGGGATGGGTAGAGGGTGGGGTTTCTTTTTTGGGGGGAGGGGTATTTATTATCCACCAGGCTTCAGTTGTTTTATTTGATGTTTATTTATTGATGGTTTTATTTGATGTTTATTATGATTGTATTTTATATTTGTTTTAATATATGTTGTTCTCCGCCCCAAACTGCCAGTAGGTCGGAGGGGGTGGGCTATACATTTTGATGATGATGATGATGATAAACTAAGATCTGAGGGAAAGCTGACAGCTGCAGTGGAGCACGTCTACAGATGGAGGTGGTCCAAAGGAATGCTATCATTAGTAGTTATACAGTGTATTCCAGTAAAGAAGACAGGGAAGAATCAGAGAGCGAGATCAGGCAGACTTTAGTATGGAACAGACAAACTTAAATACTTCCAAATTAAACAAAATATGCAGTCACAAACACCAGGGTATTAAGATGCTTAGATGTTTGTATACCAGTACCAGAAGCCTCAAAAGTAAAATGGGGGAATTAGGGTACTTAGCTTTAAGTGAGGACATTGATACAATAGGCATAATGATATAATAATAGGCATCTCGGAAACATGGTGGATTGTGGAAAATCAATGGGACTCTGTGATACCGGGATACAAAATATATCGAGTTAATGGTACTGGGGGTAGAATAGCCCTGTATGTTAAAGACAGCATTGCATCAAACGTGACAGAAATGATAAATGACACAAACTCTACCCTGGAATCACTATGTATAGAAATTCTAATTTTTAAATGGAAACCAGATAGTAGTGGGGCTATACTATTGACCCCCTGACCAGGAAGGATGCTTATTGCTTACAGTGATTGTGAAATACTAAGGAAGATTAGGGAAGCTACAAGAGTAGGCAGTGCAATAATAATGGGTGATTTTTAACTACCCCCACATTGACATGGAAAATGTCTCCTCTAGATGTGTTGCAGAAACCAAAAGTTCCTAGACACCATAAATGACTGCTTCCTAGAGTAGCTTGGCTTGGAACCCCCAAGAGGAGAAGCTATTTTAGATCTTGTCCTAACTGGAGCAGAGGGTCTAATGGAAGGAGTAACAGTGACAGAGCCACTTGCTAAAATGATTGCAATATAGTTAGATTCAACATGCTAATAGGAGAGAGATTGCCTAATAAGTCTGTCACAAGGGTGTTTTTAACTTCAAGGGGAGCTATGCAAAGATGAGGAAGTTAGTTAAGGGGAAACTAAAAGGGGAAGTCATGAGAGTCAAAGGTCTGCAAGAGGCATGGAGACTATTGACAAATACTATTTTAGATGCCCAGATTAAATGTATACCACAAATCAAAAAGGCAGGAAGAGATCCAACAAATGCTTGCATAGCTGAATGATAAAATTAAGGAGGCTATCAGAGCCAAAAAATTGTCCTTTTAAAAATGGAAAAGTATTCCAAATGAGGTAAATAGAAATGAGCATAGACACTGGCAGAGAAAGTGCCAAACCATTATAACACAGGCCAAGAGGGAATTTGAGGAACAATAAGATCCAATAGCAATGTTTTTTTCCAGTACATCAGAGCCAGGAAACCTGCTAGAGAGGCAGTTAGTCTGCTAGATGACCAGGAAACAAAGGGGAAGCTCAAAGATGACAAGGCCATTGCTGAGAAACTAAATCAGTTTTTTGCATCAGTTTTTACTGCGGAGGATGTTGGGGAGACAATTACAACAGAACTATTTTTTGTTGGTGATGAATCTGAGGAATCATCTGAAATAGCATCACACCAGAAGAGGTCTTATTGCATATCAACAACTTAAACAGTAGGAAGTCACCTGGGCCAGACTGTAGTTATCTAAGGGTACTGAAAATACTCAAATTTGAAATTGCTGAACTGCTATCAGTAATGTATAACATCGCTAAAATCCTTCTCTGTGCCAGAAGATTGGAGGTTAGTTAGGGCGCTTTTAGATGAGACACTTTAATGTGGTTTTGTAAATGTGCATTTAAATAATGCGCATTTTTAAAAACCGGTTTTGAGCATCTAAAAAAATCATCAAAGGGGCTCAAAACCAGTTTGGAATCAGACAAAACCACATTCAAAACGGTTTGGGCTTTTACACGTTCACGGCAAATACACATTTAAAACGGTTTAGGTGTTTAAACGAGCATTAAAACAAGCGCATTTTTTAACAATCATGTGCAAATGTGTCTCGTCTAAAAGCGGCCTTAGTTAATGTAACATCAATTCTTAAGAAAGGCTCCAGAAGTGACCGTGGAAACTACAGACCAGTAAGACCAAAATTACTAGGCATATTGACAAGCATGAGTTCATGGGTAAAAACCAGCATGGCTTTAGTAAAGGGAAGTCATGCCTCAATAATCTATTAGAATTGTATGAGAATGGCAACAAGCATGTGGATAGGGGTGATCCAGTTGGTATAGTATATTTGGATTTTCAAAAATGATTTGCCAAGGTCCCTCACCAGAGAGTCTTGAACAAACTAAGTAGTCAAAGGATAAGAGGAAGAGTCTTATCAGGGATTGGTAGCTAGTTAAAAGATAGGGAACAAAGGGCAGGAATAAATGGTCATTTTTTCAAGTTGGAGAGAGGTAGACAGTGGGGTACCTCAGGGGTCAGTACTGGAACAAGTACTGTTTAAAATATTCATGATCTGGAAAAGGGGCTAAAGAGTGAGGTGGCTCAATTCGCAGACAACACCAAATTAATTAAGCTAGTTAAGACCCAGGCAGACTGTGAGGAACTACAGAGGGATCTTGTATGACTAGGTGAATGGACAAATGAAATTCAGTGTTGATAAGTACAAGGTGATGCACATAAGGAAGAATAATCCTCACTGTACATACATGATGCTAAGTTCAAATCTGAGTGTAACCACTTGGGAGAAGGATCTTGGAGTCATTGTGGATAGTTCCTTAAAGACATTAGCTCAGTGTCCGACAACAGTCAAAAAGCAAACCAAATGGTAGGCATTATTGTGAAAGGAATAGAAAATAAAAGGGAAGGTATCATAATGCATATTTGGTACCACCTTGAATATTGTATTGTGTGCAGTTCTGGTCATGCCGTCTCAAGAAAGACGGAATAGAACTGGAAAGGGTTCAGAGAAGGGCAACACGGAGCTTTCTAAGAAAAACAGAGATGGCAATATCTAAATTTCCAATCTCAAAGAGCAAGTGTGTGTTGGGGGAGGGGGCTTGAATGGTTTATATTTCATGTAGAGGCAAAAGAACACAAAGCCACACCACACATCTTCAGCAGGACATCTGCACGCTGTGTGGGTAGGGCTACAAGTAAAACAGGTACATGTGGAATGGAAGCCACTGCATCACCATGCAGGGGCATAACTACCATGGGGCAGACTCGGGGGGAGGGAGGGAGGGAGAGTCCTTTGCAAGCAGCCTGAGTGCTGCTAGGAAGTTTTCAGAATGGGTGGGGGCAGAGGGCTGGCTCTGCTCCCCACTGCATCCACTTAAAAAAAATTCCTAGCAGTGCTCACCAGTCTGTGTGTATGAGCAGCTTGCAGAAAGGCTCCCAGCTGGAACCCCTTTACACTGGTGGCAGCTTGCAGTAGAGCAGGGAGCTAAACAAACGTGCAGGCAGCCGGCCCCACTCCCGGCCTGCTTCCAGCACCCTGCCACCACGAGGATGAACAGCCATGCCAACCAGCCGTGGTGCTGGACCATGGTGGCCCCCGCCCCAAGGCAGGTCTGGTGGGGCTGAACACACGTGCTAATCTGCATTGGTCCACGTTGGGGCCTTGTGTCTAGGCTGCATCATCAGAGATGCTGCCTACCCACCCCGGGCAGTCCCGCGCTAACACCTGGCAGTGCATAAATGGACATGCCAGTCCCAGGCCACAGCAGGCCAAAGTGGGTCACTGTCATGTCTGTTTCTACCCATAGAGTGCTTGGGTCAGCACTGCAGCTCTTCAGACTCCATACAGTCCAGAATGGTGGCCTCCAAACAAATCCTGTTTACTCAAGCTTTGTCCCTGAATGAGTTGCATTTCAAGAGCAGCGTAAAGGAGCTTCAGCACAGCACATTGCAGAATCTGTGGCTACCAGGAGGGGTGTCAGTTCCCATGAGCAACTGATGAGTTACATTTTCTCCAAATGTCCTCATGCAAAAAGTAGAACCCATGCCAACATGAAGTCATGTGTGGACCTAGGAGACCCTAATTAAAGAAGTGTCAAAAGAATAGAGCTGATGAAGTACATCAGGTGTACCCTACAGTGACAGATTGCTAGATTATTTCTCTCATGTTCTGCAGCAGGGTTGTGGAATTCCCTCCCCCCGCAGGGGCCACTTTGATAATTAGGACAAGCTCCAAAAGCCACATAGATGTTGCGGGGAGGGATGCATAAGGGGTAGGGACTTAGGTTTTCGGATTAATCTATAACGGACCAAAATGAGCTTTTGTGCATGCACACAATGGACACCACCCTTAACCAAAATGGCAGCAATCTGGGGGCCTGCTGGAGCCCCCACAGCAGTGGTGGTGCTTCAGTCAAGCCTTATGAGGTCAGTAAGTAGCGCTTCAGGGCCCCAGAAGATGGGGGTGTGGAAATTATGGGCCCCAGGGGATGGGGGGGGGACTTTAACTCCAGGCTGGCTGCCCTTTTCCAAAATGGCACCAACGCTGCCAGTGCCATTTTGGAAAATGGCATGTATGCACAGAATGGCCCAGTAGTCATTTTTGTGCATGCTCAAGGTTTTGTGACTTTTAAAAATCATTTTATAGGTTTTAATGGATTTCAATATGGACCCAAAATATGGAACTGTAATTAAATCTGCAAAACCTATAAACAACTCCCCCCCCCCCCCCCGCAAAAAAAATCCGGAATTCCCTCTGGTGTCCCACCCCTAAATAAGGGGTGTGCTCAGGAAAAGGAGGGTCCATATCATGGATCAGTGCTATGGATCTGTCCCTTGTTCTTGTGTGCAGGCCCTCATCTCTGCTCCTTCTCCCTGAGTTCAGTCTTACATTGGCCTTCTCAGTCTTCTTAGGAACAGAAACTGAAAAGGGGACAAATGAAAATTGGGCTGAATTTGTCCTTTGGTCCTTTCTTCCACTTCTTTGGTCCCCATCCCTGCATTACACCCAAGCAAAGATTTGAAATGTTCTAAAACATCTGCATGCTAAAGCACTTCCTAACAGTGAATCAACCATATCCATGTTTCAGCCGCACAAACCAAACTTACAGCTGCACCTGTCTCTGCCCATCCTTCATTTGTCTACGTGCAGTTGTGCATCTGTACTTTGCAGGTGATTAACTCACAGAAGTGCTTAACAATCCTACCCCTAAACCCTGACGTTGATAGTTTCAGCATTTGGAACACGTTTATGAATGTGCCATTTGAACTTGCCAAGTGGAAAATTTGCCAGATAAGTACCATTTTGCATATCCACATTTTGCCAACCTGTACGTCCAATAATTCATACAAAACTGCTTGTGGCCTCACCTCACTTCTCAACTAAATTTCCCCAGCTGAGTGCTGTAGTGATGACTTCGGTCATTATTTATTCATGTACCATGAAATGAGGATTATAAATTAAACTACAGTTGTCCAAATTAATAAGTTGTGTGTGTGTGTGTGTGTGTGTGTGTGTATATATATATATATATATATATATATATATATATGCATGCATCGTGACTACTTGCACTGTGGAGTCTCAGTTTTGGAAACGAGGTTCACATTCTGCAATATATATTTTGTGTGTGTGTGTGTATGTATGTGTGTGTATATATATATATATATATATATATATATATATACACACACACACACACAATATATATTGCAGAATGTGAACCCCGTTTCCAAAACTGAGACTCCACAGTGCAAGTAGTCACGATGCATGCTCCAGACCCGCCAACATTTGACAGTGAAAAATCGGTACACTTCATGCCATCTCTAATGTGCATAAATTTTCATGTGTTTATGAAAATTTGTTATGGCCCACTAACTAGCTTTGGAGCTGAGTTGGGAGCGGGGGGATGATGTCTGGGTGAGAGGCTCTGTGTACATATACGTTTGTTTGTGCAGGACTGGTGGTTCAAGTTACAACTCAGCCTTTAAAAAAAATCAAAATTCTCAAATCTGAGCATTGACTTTGGGTCTAAAGACACTCGGAGAATCACAGGTTGAAACAGTGACAATCTCTTTCAGCTCACTAAAGAGTATCTTTCACAAATACACTCATATCCCTCCTACCTTTCTTAGTTTTCATCTTGATTGCGGGAACACAGCTCCCCCTGCCTGGCTGTTATCTTTCTTACTTTTTTTTTTTTTTATAACAAGCTTGTCCCAAGCTTATTAAAGTGAGAAAAAGCACCTAGACCCTTCAGTAATGAGTCGCAGCTCTTTCTCCTGCTTGATTAATTAAATGTTAATTACCTCCTTTGTCTGCTGAATCAAAGACAAAACTTATACTGCTGGGAGCCTGGCACAAGATAACAAAACCTGTTACTGTACTGGGAAACAAAGGGACTGTTGGGGGGTAGGATGCTGACGTGTACAAAGAACCCAAACCATGGGGCAAGGTATTTCAGCTTTTGTTGCCAGAATGCACATATACAATTTGTCATTTTTGGTAGTATTTCCCCCCCAAAAAAACAACAACAACAATCAATAGCTTCATATGATGAACACAAATGACTTTATTGAAAGCCTATAAATGGAACAGACACATCATTCACTGTTCCAGCATCTCTACATTTGCAGGAGCACATGGAAGATGTAAAACATGTTCCACCATGCTAATGCCAGAAACCCAGACTCATTATTCCTGTTTTTTGCTGTTATTAAAGCCTGCCCTTGCCTGCATTTGGAAAAGTTGTATGGCTTTGTGATGTGAGGTTTTGTTTATGTACATTGAGGTAATTTATCATGATGTAAATCCTAGTGAAGACAAATGGTGTTAGCAAACAAAACAATAACCCACTGGAGTCTGGGTTCAGTCCATGCAGCCCCACTCATGTATTTACTAGCATGTAGAACCTAATAAACGGGAAGCTCCTGTGGTTTAGCAGGACAAACCCGGATATGGGCAGGCATTCTTCCATGCCACACTTCACCCAGCAACCCCTGCTTTCCAGTATCTTGCCCCGTCATGACTTACAGCTGCAGCAAACTATGGGAAGACACAGCCACCCCAGCTGTTTCTTTCTTCCAGGCAGGCAGCAGCAGCACACAGTTTTATTGGTGTCTTGCTCACCGTAGGGCTGGAAATCCTCCCAGTTCACATAAAAACCCCAGTCAAACATGCACCTCTTGTATCCCTCCAGCATCTTCAGCATCACCATACAGCTGAGGTGCAAAAAACTCCCCATTCACCAGGGTACTCTGCACTTCTCTGCTTGTCCAAACCTCATGTCTAGTGTGTCAAGGCTGGTTAAATGCGGCAGGAAATCTGCCCTCGGTGCCCACGCAAGCCAGCGTTGGAGCTTGGATGCAGCAGCAGTGGAAGGGATGGGGTCGCCTTGGGGGGCTCTCCCTTCCACCCTGTTCCAGGACCAGCTGAACCAAGCAGAGCAGTGTATGGCTGGTAATATTAGGGATACCTTGTGCCGGCACATCAACTGCAATGCTAGCACAAATCAGTGAAACTTCAATGTTCCCTTTAAAAAGTTTAATAAAAAAGGTTACTGAAGCCTTTAGAAATGCTTCCAGGGTGTCAGTCTGTTTCCCTCTGGTCCATCAAGCTCCCCGCTCCCATGCTATTTCCCACCCTTTCCTTTCCCTGTGTGTTCCCTATTGACATTTGCAGGTGAGCCAGGTCTGGGAATGGCAATAGGAAGTGCAGAGGCACAGGCGTGCTGCCGGCTACTGTGCCCCCCCTTCAAAGGAAAGGCTTCCAAGCACCGGCCCCCAAAGCGACTTATTACTATGCAGTACATTTCTCCACTGCTCCCCATATGCTCCCCCCCCCATGTGCAAGTACGTGACCAGAGGTGGCATGGATGTTTTTGGTGCACCCACCCCCTTCCCAGAATCCCAAAACAGCATATTGCTATGCTACTGTGCCAATCTCCACTTCCCCCCTGCGTGCCCTGCTCCCTCATGTGCAAGTGCATAGCCAGAGATGGCATGGCCATTTTCAGTGCAACCTCCAGCCCCCAAAGCAGCTTATCATTATGCCATACTGCCATTCTCCACTGCCCCCACTCCTCCAAACCTCCTACCTTTCCCAAAATAAGCACAGAAACCACAGATTGTAGAAAATATAACAACTTTATTTAGTAATCTAAACTTTAATTTCATAGGTTAAGTCCATTTATTTCTTCTTCTGCCTGCCCCTTTTGAGAGCAGCCAGGTGCACTTTCTTGGATGGTGGCGAGATGGCAGGAGACATTTTCCTCCTCTTCCCCTTCCTCCCACAGATCACTCACTTTACCACCAAGTTTACCAGCAAGCCTACAGGTTTTCCAATATGCTCATAGATAACTGTACATTGTTTCCCTTTACCAATCCTGTGCAGAAGTGAAGAACATATAGAAATCAAGTACCACCATTTGCGCCTTCGACCCCCAGTTGCCATTTTGTATTCCACCCCCCACCAGCCTGCCATCCCACCGTAGTATCTTTCCCTCCCCTCTATCTCATGGTCCCACCATGGTGCCTTCCCAGACATACTGTTTGTATCCGGTGCTGCTGTGTCCCAGGGAGTATCCTGCTGCTCCCCAGAGCTCTCCTGGCCACTGGTAAGCACAGTAAAGAAAAAAACCCACATAATTAGATAGCAAAAAATGGAAGCCTTTATTATGCAGCTGTGTAAATGCAGCTCCCCCCGCCAGGTGCAGGAACTTACCATAGTTGCCTGGCTGTTGATCTGAAAAGATAGTCTTGAAAAGACTATGGAAGTTGTTCTGGAGAAGGCAACAGCATTAGGCATATGCTGCAAACCAGGATGAGCTGGGACAATACATGAATTTGACACATGATGGGCTTTTAAAGCACCAGTGAGAGCAAGAGTGGATTGTAGAAAGAGGAGAAGGAAGTAGTCGCGCCTCTCCTCAGAATGCTCTTGGCTCTTCGCCCGCAACTCTATGGTACTGGCAGACCTGTACGTGCATGAGGCTGCACAGGACGTAGACGCATGGGCTTACATTAGCCCACATACACCTGCATGGCAGACTCCAGAGGCTCTGAGACCCTGCTGTGAGTGGGGGCTGTGTGGCCACATGGCTGGTGGGGGCAGACACTTAATAAACGGGCAGGTGGACGCCCATGTGGTGTGGGCTATGGCTATCATCTTGTTTGTCAACACCCAAAGAAAC
Organism: Sphenodon punctatus; assembly: GCA_003113815.1. Taxonomy (NCBI): domain Eukaryota; kingdom Metazoa; phylum Chordata; class Lepidosauria; order Sphenodontia; family Sphenodontidae; genus Sphenodon; species Sphenodon punctatus. The sequence goes on from QEPC01000068.1 coordinate 3,256,275, forward strand.
TGGTAGTTTTTTACTCAGTTTATCAAATTAAGGTAAACCACAGTTTAAGGTGATTAATTATTAATTATTTATTATTATTATTATTTATTATTCATATAGTGTTTGGCACTGAACAATCATTAATTTATTTGTTTATAATTAGAGACAGGTCCTTGCCCCAAGGGACTTACAATCTAGGGCAGGCAAGGGAAAGGAGACGATAGGGAGAATCAGGGATACACTCATGAAGTTGAGAAATCATACTTGCTCTTGGCTCTTTGCCCACAACTCTGTGGTACCGGCAGACAGAAGCACATGCTTAGTTTAGTTGCAGGGGAGAAGGGGTCCCTGAATGACAGAGTAGAGAGAGCATCGGTGAGAAGTCTGTGGGAGTGAGGAGCTAGGGAAAGCCTAATGGAAGCGGTAGGTTTTTAGAAGAGATTTTACGGTAGGGGTTTTTAATGTCGGCTTTAACTTTTACATAAAAACAACTAATGGCCTGTGTTCACTAGACATTTACCTCAGGGATAGCTGTCTCAGTGGGGAGAAAAAACATTTCTCTTAATTGCAGACAAAGTCAAACTAACACTAGGTCAAACCAGTTTTGTTAAACTAGTGTAAGCCTCAGTGTGGCCACTTCTACTTTAGCTGAAGAGTGGCTTCTTTCTATTTACCTTAATCCTACTATTTCCTGTCACGCTAAATTGAAGTGAAATGGGCCACTTCTAAAATTAGATCAGTGAGTCCACATGGTGAGCTGAAATTGTTTTGCAACATTAAAATAAGTGCATACTTCTTTTTAAACCTGTTCAATAACCTAAGGTACAAACCCTGCATTGATCATTTGTATGTATAGTTTTGCTCTCAATTTTTCCTTGTCCTTTCATGTAATAATCGCAGCTGTCCTCCTCTGAGGTAAGGTTGGGAGAGCCCTGACTGAAGGAATATTGTGGGAAGGATGTCCATATCTGACTCAAGGAGCATTCACCCCACAGCTTGTGGGCTGGTGATGAGAGAGCAGAATTGCCCCTTGTGACATCACTCCACTCTGCCTCAGTTTCCGCCTTAGCAAGGTTTGGAGACGAAGGGCTCTTGCCCATGTGCAGGTTTGAAATAAGCAATAACGTGAGATTCCAGATGGGCTGATGCCCATGTTACTTCCGTTTTTTTTCTTTCCCATGCAAAGTCATGTGACCCTTATGGAGCCGTTCTTACATTCTTAAATTCCACCCCCACAAGTATCCCTGTGTGGTTTGCTCGGTGTGTTTGCTTGGTTTTCTCTCCTCTCCTGAAGAACACTGATGTTTCCTGGAGAAAGCAAACTGGAAAGGAATGTGAATCAGCAAGTTAGGAGTGTACAGAGTGGACTTGCTATTGCCTTTATTTCTCTGTTTTCATTTGCTCTCTGTGGTAAACATGGCCATGGGAGGAGTAAACTGGCATCACAAATAATGCGAGCCATTAAACATTCCAATTTTACAGTGAGTTTAATTAACGTTAAATTAAGGGCATGTTCACATTCCAATTTAACGTTACGTCACTGTGAAAGTAGGATTTTCCTACCCTGACATCTGTGATGAAAATAATGTCAAATTTCATGCTGAATGAGAAAATGGCTATGCACACGTTACTGAATCTAACGTAAGATGGAAAATTACGTGAAACTCTGTAACGTGGCAAATAGCCTGAGTCTGTTCAGATGATTTTCTTGGCAAACAAGTGCTCAACATTAAAGGCTTTGCCAGGTCTGGCTTCCTGAGTTACTTCCCAGCCTGGAGGGACTTCTTTTGTAGAATTTGCTGTTGGACTTTGTGGGTTCCTCCACAGTTGGAGGGTTTTCTTTCCCTTAAGTTCAGTGCCTAAAGGCCAGTCAAAAAACCCTATCATTCTTCTTGCATTCTCTTCCTAAGAGTCTCTTTGCTCAGTGTCGTTATAACATAGCCATGTTATTCCTCTGCAAGGGAGGGAATCACATGACTAACTCAACAACCAGGCCGGCCCTATCTGTCCTTTCCACCTGCTGCTCCCTGGCCGAGGGGTTTATCTTTTCCTAACCAGGGATGGGTTCACCCCCACACAGGACTTCTCTTGTATTTGGAAGTGACAGTGAATTCATCAACAATTCCCTCCAGTTCCCCTTCTCTCCCTGCACCCTAAACATACAAAAGAAGGAATATTTGTGAAGTAGTTTTAATACTGCAGTACAGTCTGAAGAGGAAAGCTTCCTCCACCCCTTTTCCCAATGCAGAGCCCATCAGGATTTGCCTTTAAGGGATTTAATGGGATGTACTGTCCTTTAAACTCATCCCCCTGCTTGGTGCAGGATTTGCTTGTAGGTAGCTGTAGGATTTGTTCTAGGTAGCCTGTTCCATTATCTGACTGTCCTTACATTTGTGTAACCTGTTGTTTTCTGTCTCCATATTGCAAGCAAATGTACATTAGGCAGTACTCAAACTCATTGCTTATATAGCCTAATAGATAAGGGTTTAAACTTGGTCCTAGGAAACCAGGGTTCAAATCCATCTTAGCCATGAACTCACTGGGTGGGCAAGTGGGTGATAATAGACGTGACACTGCCCCGTTATGACCCGCCTGGGCCAGAAACGCACCCAGACGTCTGTATATGGGCTGCCAGATGTGGGGTGGCTGCTGCCCTGGTTTGAAACAGCCAGGCGGACCTGGCCTGGAACTTGTCCCTGGGCCTAGGGCCGCCCAAGCAGGCCAACGTGGGCCATAGTGGGCTGGCACATCTATTTTTGGCTCCATCCCCACTGGGGATTGGAAGCCACCATTGCTGCCCATGATTGACTGCCCATCATCGCAGGGGGCAGGTCGCTGGGGCTGTGCCAGGGACAGGGCTGCCCGGCCACACATTTGTTCTATTGTCCTGCCAGGGGTGGGGCAGGAGAAGACTCATCAGCCAGACCAGTCAGGCGCATGTTTATTCTGTGCCCCAACCTAGCCTGAAGGGTGGTGGCCACCATCTTTTACACACACACACACACACACACACACACACACATTGGTGGGGGAGTGGCCATGGTGACTGCACATCTATTATCACCCATTGTTTCACTCCTTGGGCAAATTACTCTCAGCCTCAGTTCCCCATTTCTAAAATTGGAATATTAATGACCTACCTCATAGGATTGTTCTGTGAGTGCAAACTAGATGAGGATTGTAAAGCATTTTGAACTCTGAAAGTGGTATATAAATGACAAATAATAATGATCATCAAACTTGGCTGCCTAGACGTGTGCGGCACATACGCAGCGTGATTTCACGTGTGTAAAAATCCCACGGGCAAGGTTTAGACACAACTTCTCCTGTGTTCTAGCTGGTCGCACATTCTTTTAAAACTGCGAACTAAATACCTTGTTTAGTTCACAGTTTTAAAAGAATGCACAACCAGCTATAACACACGAGCTGTCACGTCTAAACCCTGACCGTGGGATTTTTACATGCAGCGTGATTTCATGCCACGTGTGCACCGCACACATCTAAAAGTGGCCTTAAACCACATTTAGGAAAAACAAACCACTTTGACCTTTTTTTTTAGTTGGTCAAAAGCAGAACTTATTGACTATTTATTTAGTGTTAAATCTGCTGCAGTGGAGGAAAAAAATGAAAATTGCTAATGCAGGGTTTTTTGCCTGTTTTGCCCTAGATGTTATTTTTGCTTTATTTCTCAGATTGCAGCGACTTCTAGTTTTCTAATGAGCTGAGACTATTGCAGAAGGGAAAACAAACAGCAAAACTATAAATAAAAATGAATTCTTTTTATGTGCTGCAAGATAGGAAAAGAGCCAACTCAACATGCTCTGGTTTTTGACACTCAAGGTGTGATCAGAGATTACTTACTTATCAACTTCAGGAGAGCAGGAAGCGAGTTAATTAAAATTTTACTCACTTTCACAGAAAGAAACATCTCTCAGTTTGATACGTAGATCACTTCTCAATATTATTTGTGTGCCTTCTTTTTCATTAGATCTTTGTTTTGGACTTTCTACTGCCTCTGCTTACTACCTTGTGCTTCAAAGTACACAGAGGCTGCTACTGTAGGTTCATCTTGTGTACTTTTTTGTTAGAAATTAACAACTCCATTGTGTGTAGCTACATGAGCTAGGGCTGGCCTGATCCCCCGCCCACCCTGGGGTGGACAGTTACAGCCACCACACTTTGGGTGGGGGAGGGGAGCAGGCCATACAACCTGCCCCCCATGGGGAACCCGGGCAGACGGGCCACTGTCAGAGGTCTTGCCACACCCTGGGTCAGGCTGAGGAACTGGCTACACATGTGGCTGCCCAGCCACACCCCAGCCTGCTCACTATCCTGCTCCTGGCATGGCTGTGCCGGGATGGCGAATGCACCCGCTGCTCAAGGCCTTGCAGTGGACCTCACTGTGGAGCGGGGCAGCGTGGGCCTGGCCGCACAGGTGGTGGCCCCTTAATCTAATCCTGGCACAGTTACTCCACATTGGGTAATCCTGCTATGCGCTGCATCCCCAGCCTTCCCTGGCAGATGCAGCGCATAGCAGGTGGCTGCCTGCCCTGCCCTGGGGTGGAGTGAACATCTACATGGAAATATTTGTAGAAGGAACCATTCTTTTTCCCAGTAAACATTTTTCATGCTGCTTCTCTGCCAGCTCCCAAGGCAAGCCTATTTTCCACAACGTTATATTTTAAAATATTTGTGTATACGCTGCAGTTTTGAAAGCTTTTTAGATAACGTTAGGGATGGGCGAACGCGGTTCGGAGTTCGGCCCGAACTCGGTCTGTTCAGATGACCAAACACGAACGCGAACACACCGAACAGTGAAATGGCCGAACAGTTCGGTCAGTTCGGATCGCGTTCAGGTGAGTTCGGGTGGCAAAAAAAGGTTCAATGGAAGGTCAAACATGACAGGGAGGTGTCAGTCACTGAGGAGCAGACTTCCAGGCACCAGGGGTGGAGAGGCTTGCAAGAAACGAAACTAATTATCTGCCTCCCCCCTTCCCAACACCTTCTGAGCTAGTCACTGTTCCTGAACAGCAGGCGTTGAGTAGGATTTTTAGATTGCTTTAAGTTTCATTTCAGTTTTGTACTGAAATGAAACTTAAACCTTAAACTGAAACCTTGTGTTATGCATTTCACTGTACAGACTCATTGAGTATGTATGCATTTCACTACAGACTCCTCCTCTGTTTGTGATTCCCCCCCATCCCATATATATGGGATGTATATATATCCATATATCTATATATATATGAATATATGGATATATATATATCCATATATATCTATATATATATGGATATGGATATTGGATGGGGGGGGAAAGATAGATAGATAGTAGAGAGTTGTAGGAGTTAGCTTAGTGATAGAGATAGCGTTAGTGATTTAGTTTTAGTGTTTGTAGGAGTAGGTCTGTGTACTTATTGGATAATCCATTTAGTTCATAGCATTTAGAATAGTTAATAGCAGTTAGATTTAGTGTAGATAGATATAATATTAGATTTAAAAAAAACCCCATATAAAAACAAAAAAACCAAATAAAAAACAAAAGAAAACCATATAAAACCCAATAAAAAACATATAAAAAACAAAAAACACCCATAACAACATTTCCCGAACAGCCGAACAGCCTAACCGAACGGCCGAACCCGGCGAACTAGCCGAACTGCTGAACCGAACGGATGAACCGAACGCAGCCGAACCGAACGGACGAAACGAACGCAGCCGAACCGAACGGCCGAACCCGAACCGCGATCTGTTCGCCCATCCCTAGGTAGCGTTGCACGCGATATAGATAGAAGGACTTAATTTTGGTGCCTATCAAGTTTCTGTTAAAATATAGAATTGATTGTTGTGATGCTTTTTGATCTGGAATGCAACAGGCTGGCGGAACCATGACATGGCCCTTGCACTCAGCCTTTCTGTCACAATGCATCTCAGTCAGTTGTGACTCCTGGTGGTACATGTTCTTCCTGTGTTACTAGCAGCAGTAATACTATAACCGCTCTTCTTTGCCCCTCCGTGCAAGCACTGGAGGGGTTGCTTTGGAGAATACCTCTGCAGCTGTTGGTGTTTAAAACTGCAAGTACTTATGTTTCAAATGGAGGGGGTCTCATCACTACTACACTACTTAGGTAATGGAAGCCTGTCTCTCATCACCCCTCTTACCACCAGTCAAAGGAGATAGGTAGGAGTAGGAAATAAAAGTACCTGTCAGTGCTGATGCCACAGAGATAATAGTAACCTCCAGCAGAACGTTAAGAAGGGGCAGTGAGGCAATTCTAAGGACAGATACCTTCACCTATGTGGGATGAAGACATGCTTTCTTAGCTGTGATTGCATCCCAGACATGCCAGAGTGGATAAGCATCTGTCACAGATGAGTCAGGTGGAGGGTATCCTGTCTCAGGGCATGGGTTGAGCTAGATGACCCTTGAGGAAGGGCATAGCTAAAATTGGGACTGAATCAGGACCATGATCCAGGGTGGAGCTGGGACACTCCTTGATGCAGCAGCATCCCCTGCCACTGGGAATGAGGGCCCTCATTCCATCTTCTGCACTAGGGGCATCCCAACCTAGCTCTGCCCCTGAGGTCTCCTCCAACTCTTGGTTCTATGAATTTGTGCTTGCAGCAGCACTGTGTTTCTAACACTTAGGGGAAAACAGAAACTGTCTTAAAAAATTTCCCCACCTCTTCTAGCAAATCTCTCTTTTTTTCCCTACACAATTTAACCTTCTGAGCTAGTATATCATTTAATATTGTTAAACCTTAGCCTGCTAGCTAAGCTTGTATTGAGAAATGGATCATCATCTACTGCAGAGGATGCTTATGTCTGACAAGTCAGGCAGGTCAAAATCTTTTGGGGGATTTGCTGTCGTGTAACCGTGAGAGTCTGCTGAGGCAACTGGATGTGGTGTGAGGCAGTGCATCACTGAAACTGTTCAGCTTCTGCAGGAGCAAAATGTGCTTTGTGTTGTGCTGATGCTCTTCCTAGTTGCCATAACTACTCTCTGGCTTTGACATGTTTGTCACATTTCTCGATGAAATTGGATGATTCTCCCTAGTAATCGGAACCCTCGGGCACTGGACCATTTCAAAACCTGGAAAGAGGAAAACAATCCGTTTGACAGCTGGTTGGGGTGGGGTCTGATTTGTGAGGCAGTGTGATACTGCTGCAGTCATGGTAGTCTTCAGAGACATCCTGATATGCTTCAGAGGAAATGAGTCAGGCCTGTGTTAAGCATAGCGTTTCTCTTTAAGACAGTCTTCTTTTTCTCTTGCGTTTTCAGATTGTTTTTTTAAAAATGCAGTGCTGCCTGTCCCTGAAAATCTCTCCCCTTTATAAGTGGCACTGGAGAAGCTTTTCTGTCCCCAGTGCTACATCTCTGCAGCTTTTGTGAAGGAAGACAAAGCAAGCTGCATCCGATGTGTGCCTGCATGAAGACTTTTGAACAGATTTTCAAACATGACTTCCCCTTTAGAACAAGCAAAGTTACTTGTAGGTGTGGCGTAGTTCATCTGAATGTTTAAGTTCCTGACAAACAGTTGCTTAGACATCAAAAGGGACAATTCTCAATCCACTGAAGTCAGTGGTTCAGCCCACCTTTGATTTTAATTGATGGCACCTTGTGACCTAGATTACATCCATAAAAAAGAAAAACTAAGTATCTAGGTTCGCTCTACAAACCTACATCAAGGTCTGAGATAGGCCTGTATTTTGAGGAGTTGCCTCAAGAACTACCATAGTATGGCAGAACTTTGCCAGTCACATCGATATGAACCATTACACACTACCAAATTTGGTGAATTAGCAAGTACATGCATACACCTATAATTAAAAAGTTACTGTGTCCCAAAAGTGCTTCTGTATTTATTTTGGCAAAAATAATTTGTGCTGTAACTTCTTGTAAATTTATACATTGATGTAAACAATTGTAGTAGTTGAAATTTATGGGAATACTTCAGAGTAAACTTGTAACACTTTTGAGCAAATGTGCTGCCATATGTTTTGTAAGATTGAAACAGTGGTTGTCAGACACGTCTCCGTGGCAGTCTTCACCACAACCACCGCTTGCTCTTTTGGAGATAATCCTTGAACTTTCAGAGTAGCAGCGAGGGTTAGCAAGGTTCTATTGTACTGCATCTCTCAGTCAAGCCAGACTTTTACAGCGAAAGGTAGCATTTTGGTTTCGCCCACATATTTCCTGATTCAGAATAACAAGCCAGCAATGCTCATGTGCCTGTGGGTGACAAAAGGAATAAAACAAATTGTACTCATATTTTCGTGCTGCTGCTGCTGAATGCAAATAACATGGGCTCATTACCAACATAATGTCATTTAACTCCCCATGAAATGCTTTGAAATCAAAGGACCAAATTTTGCTCTTGGTTCCGCTGGTGTAAATTTAGAGCTACTTGCTTATTATCCTGAATAGAAGTGCTTCCAGCGGAACCAAGTGCAGAATCTGTCCCTTGTAGCGTAGTGGGGTTTTGTGCTGCTTGAATACCTTTTTATCTGAAAGGAGGTAATTGTTCTTGGAGGCCATTCATCCAGGGGATCTCTGATAAAACAAAATGAATTAGTCCTGTTGATCTGATTCATCAGCTACTACATGGATGGCTTGGGAGCATGGAAAGAAATCATATATTTTTACTGCTTAAACAAATTTATTTAACTCTTCAGTGAGAACTGGAAATAAATGACCCTACATGCCTTGAAAACATTATTTTCCTTACTGCTTTGCTGAACTTGCAAAAAAAAAAAAAAAAAAAAAAAGGATCTGACACATTAAAAAAGAACTTTAACCAAAGGCAAAGACAAATGCTACATTTTACACATTCATCCTAACAGTTGATTTTTCTTCCCCAGGGGGCTGAAGTGCAGACAGATTATGTTCCACTGCTGAACTCTCTCGCCATATATGGCTGGCAACTAACTTGTGTGCTTCCTACTCCTGTTGTAAAGACAAACAGGTACCGTACAGATAATGCCTTTTTCATTGCCTTATTGAAGCATGGTAACTTGTGATGACAGCTCTCTCTGTCCTTAATATAGCGCTCCCTACACATAAGCACTAAACGAAACGGTCTGTGGCCATTTTTAGATGGCCCCGCCTCCTGGCTGGGTCTGTGCGCACTGAGCAGAGCACCAGCGCACTTCTGGGGAGTGGGGGCAGGCAGGGGCCCAGGCGTTCACACAGCGGGGAATGGGTCTGTGCTGGGTGTGTGCCCGCTACCACCCACCAATGCCTCCACACGGAGCAACCACGAAAACCCCTGGTTGCTCCCTGCAGGGGCATTGGTGGGCGGTGTGTGGGTCTTGGGAGTGCAGCTCCACCCACGCTGCCTTCAAATGAGCACCTGGGTCCATGGGGGATGGGTGGATCCATGTGGGCGCTTCCCGTCTAAAAACAGTCTACGAAAGCCAGGTTTCAACTTCCACTAGGATAGTCTGTCCTTATTCCTCCCTTGCTACAGATCTTGCTGGGCAGAGAAGAGGGCCCAGGGCAGGCAGGGGGTGTTCCAATTGGGGCAGGGGGCGTGCTGTTGGACTGATTTGGAAGTACAAGTCCTGCTTTGAATCATTTCAGTTCTTACTAGTTGTTCAGATTTTTGTTGTTTATTGGGTGTAGAGAATTAGGTAGAGCCCTTCTCCCACTCATCTGCCCTTTTAGCCTCCTGCCCGTATGCTACAACATTACCTTCACTAAAGGCACAAACCCACTGAAACCAATGGCAAAACCCCCACTGATTTTAATGGTGGTGGATTACACCCTGAGAGAAAGCATCTGGCTAGTTTTCCACATGACCCTAAACTCACATCAGTGCAGCATCCCTCAATAACCTCCTGTTCTATCCCTGTACTTTTCCTATCCACCTGGTGGGCTTGCCCCCAGTGAACCCTTTCTTCCACAAGATGCTTCCCAGGGTGTTGGATAAATGTAGGTGACGTGGGCAAGTCTCAGCCTCAGTTCCTCATCTGTATTATGGGAACGTGTTTGTCTCTGTTCCCCTCACCCATGTCCATCTTAGATTGTAAGCCCACTAGGAAGGGAGCTGTCTCCTGCCTAGTAACACCATAGAAATTATTATTTATTTATTTAATCAAATTTTTATGCCACCCCCTCCTGCTTCCCCATCTCGGGGCGTCTCACAACAGCAGTAGATCTCTGCCAGGACCAAGGCAGAACAATTAAAGGTGGGAAGGAGATGAAGGAAAATCTCTGAATGGCAGCTTGCCCTTCAGGGACAGGGACAGCTGCCTCTTAGGAAAAGCAGTATAAGGGCTGAAAGAAGGTAAGATGAATTGACTGTGGTAGCAGGGGAAACCTCTTCTGGAGGGGTGACTTGTGTGGGTGAGAGCAGAACTATGCCCCAGCTATGCAGATTTTTCCAGGACCATGCAACATGTATTTTTCATAAGTGTCCTGAAAAAGCTGCATATCTTGCGACCCGCCCCTACATGGAGCACAGCTCGGCTCTCACAGTTCTGCCTGAGGCACCAAGCCAGGCCTTGCCACCTGCATTTTTCATAAATGTCCCGGAAAAAATTGCGTATCTAGAAACCTGATTGTAGGGAAAAGATATGGATTGTGATTGAGGTACCTGAGCAAGGCTGAAATGGTTCTGATGAAAAACTAGAAATCTAACAAATCGGAAACATGCTCTAGGTTTATAAAAACCGAGGTGTTAGGGAAACCATCTTATACTTGTTAGCATGCATCCAAAGAACTTTCTGAGGTCCGTTATCTCCTAATTTAGATTTCCTGGGCTGAAAATTAGCTCCGTTAATAAATGCGGTGTGCTGTTGATGTGCTAGAAAACCACATGCTGGTCTTTATCAGAACAGTTTGCGATATTATAAGCATCATGTGCTGCAACGGCTCACCAAAATAGGGTGAAATAAGACCACGGGAGCAGCCCCTTTGACTGGATTTTCCATTCTTTCTGAGTTTTGGTCATATGGCCCATCATGCTTTTAGTGTCTATTTTTGTCTTTTTATATATATTACATTTCTCATTATTGATCATATTCTAAATACAAATAGTCTGACAGTATCCTTAATGACAACTGACTGAAAATGGCTCCGTGACTCGGTACATTCTACAACTCCTTTTCAAGTAGGTGGCCACACAACCACCAGGAATCGCACTCAGAACAACTCGCTAAGTTATCTGTTGGTTAAGGACAAATAAGGTGCTCAGCCCTGGACAGACAGCGTAACTAGTTGTAAACTGAATATCCTGCATATACTTGTAGGACTGAAACGAGCTCATGAAAATGCTCGCAATTACAAACACAGGGACTGAGATCTCACCAAGAACTCGGTTCTGGTGCGGTTTCTCAGTGAGCAGTTAAAAAAATAGCTGCTGAGGGGAGAGCTTGTAAATTTCAAAGTCTGGCTGCACCGCCCCCCCCCCCCAAGCCAAACAGCTGTTTAGCAGCATGGGGGGTGGGAAGTGGTCTTCAAATGCCACCCTGTGGGTTGCTCAAAGGCGCTCTCCCTCCCCAGCGCCTCTCATTGCCTTCACGCTCACTCTTCTCCGCACCCACGCTCCCCAGGCGGACTCTCTTCACTGGTAGGCTGGGAATCCTAGTGTCCCGGTCGCTGCTGGCTGCTCCCTGTTCCCCTCTCCTCCCCCTGCCCTGCTCAGCTTTTCTGAACAGGGAGGCCTCTTCCCACTTGTGTACAACTCCCCAATTGGTCCCCATTCCCTGGGGGACTGCTATCGGAGGTGCATGCATCACCCATGCAGCTCGCCGGCAGGGGGAGGAGAAGGGAGCAGGAAGCAGCCAGCAGCGACCGGGACACTAGGAGCCCCAGCTTGCCAGTGAAGTGAGTCAACCCAGGAGCGCAGGTGCCACCGCCGTTTGGTGGTGTGGTGGAGAATCAGGCTTTGAAATTGACACGAGCCGGCTGAGAGCGCTGGGGAGGACTCTACTATAGTACTCCCAGCTGGTGCTTGTCTTTAATTTTATTTTTTAAACTTGTTTTTTGCTAGTCGTTGAGAACTTGGCGAGCACATCCCGGTGCTCAGTTTGTCCCAGAGCAGAACAAGCACCAGGATTTTGACACAATTACTTGGTTTACCGTGATCTAATTTCAGCCTTAGAATAGATCAGTGGATGCAATATCAGACATGATGATTTTTATACTTCTCTAGTAGAAGGCCAGCCCCCTTCCTGCATCTCACTCAGTAACCTCAATTAGATGCACCAGGTTGACTGGCAGTGCTGGTGATTAGTGCTGAATCTGGCTCCTGGGGGCATTTGGCTTTGCCTTGTGCTTCGATGCAGGGGTTGTATGGTAATCAGCACTATTGCAGGATCTGCTGCTCAGCTCATCACAGCACATTTTAGTGTGTAATTGCAATTACAGTGCAGTGCCACACCCACATGGACTGATTTGTGTGTGTATGTGTCAAAAGCTTTAATTTATTCTGTGTTTACGTTTAAGTTCTAAAACATTTGGCAGAAAAAAACATTGTTGATTGAACTGGGATTTCAGGTGCATCAAAGCAGACTGGAGGAGGAGGAAGTCTGCTGCTACCTGGGGGTTTCCAACAAATATCAGGCTGCCCATAGGCACTCGAGTGTAGTCGAGACAGCCATGTGTTCAAGCCATTCCTGACTGTTTCTTTTTAGCTGGTTTAAATGAATCACTGAGAGATGCATCTTGGGCTTTCAATCGTGCCGGGTATGAATTTGACTCATTCTCAGACTTCTGTTTTACAGGGAGGGGAATTTGGCCACAAAGCAGATAGTCTTTCTTCAGAGACCCTCTCTGCCCCAAAAAGCCAAGAAGAAAGAATCTAAGGTAAATGACCTTGAATTCCTGTATATGTTTTCCTTGGCAGAGCACTAATATTCTAATTGATTTTCCACATCAGTGAGAAAAGGCCTGCTCAACATTTCTGTGATTTAGACGCTTTGCTGAATACTTCTGAACTATTATTTGAGCTGTTAAGCCAAGTAAATAGCAAAATACACAGCGGATGTGGCAGCTGTTATCTTCCACGCCTCCCTTCTGTGTGGTCTTGCTGGAGACAACATCCATCTGGGTTTGGGATCCAGACACTGGATGGGGATTTAGGGGTCAGTTCCTGGCTCTATCCGACTCCCCATGTGAGCTTGGGGTAGCTGGTGTTTTATCACTCTGCCTTTGTTCTCGTCGTAAAATGGGGATAATCATTCTACCTTTTTTCTTGCCATTTCTATGCCTTGTCGTCTTAGCCCATAAACTCTTTGAGGCAAAGGACTGTGTCCTAATATGTGTTTGTAAACGGCCTGTTCTAGTGGAGTTCTCTTGGAGCATGTAGCTGCTCCTGTGATATAAATAATGATTCCTTTGGCGAAGGAGAGGTTCAGTAACTTAAAAAAAGGAAATGAATCAAGCAGGAGCAAGTATAGCATGCATACAGATGATGTGTAGTAATATATCTCACACTTATATACCTCCATCACTCCCCTCCTCCCGCCAGACGTTTCCTCTTCCTCTTTTATTAAACGTGCAGCTTGCAGGTGCCATGGCTCAACCACAGAGATTTGCATAAGGCAAACAATGACATCGTCCAGATAATCTTTTGTTCACATGTTTCTCACCTGTCCTAACTTGTACACAAAGGAACCAAAAAAAGTAACTTGTCACAATAAAGTACAGCTCTGGGCTCTTCTGGGGGGAAAAAAAGCAAGACCATGAGTGCTTGCTTCACCCTTTTTCCAAATTGGTCTGTTGTGATTACAGGGACATTTGTTTCTCACCCAATGTCTTCTGCATTGAGCTACATCTTGGGGCCACTCCTTGTAGCAGCTACACAGTGCTACAGCCTGCGTATTGGCAGGGACTCATGTTCACTGTATGCAGTGAACACAGGTCCCTGCTTACTAGGTGGATTTGCATGTAAGGGACACGTTAATCCCATGTCTTGAGCTGCACTGTCAGGGGCCCCAGGCTTCGTTTAAGGCAGGGGTTGAGATGCCAGTGCAGTGGTTCAAGTCAAGAATCTGCAGCTGGTTGAGGTGCGAAGACTCAAACAGCCAATTCAGGCAACAGGAGCAGAGACAGGAAGTGGGTAACAGGATCAGGAATGCAGTGCATGCAGCAGACTAATCAGGCAGCCACTGTGTTGAGCAAGGGTGAGATGTGTGCAACCAATTCAGAGGAATTCCCCTGCAGAATGGGTCAGAAGGTGAACTACGAATGTATGCAGTATGGCCCTACTCAAAGGGTGGTTCCACACATCATCCACACCTGTCACCTGGAGCTGTGGAGATTCCTGTAATGTAGAGGTGTGGGTACCCCACAGCCATGCTGCCAACAACCTTAGGTTCTTCCCCAGCAGTGTCCCAAGATGCTACTGGCCGACCAACAGTGATTCAGTTCTAGTTCGGTTTTCCCACCAACGTGCTCATTGGCAAGGAGCAGGAAGCCCTGATCCATTGATTGGGTGGATGAGGCTGCTCTCGGTTGCATAGCTATCAACAAGGAGCAGGTTAGCCCTGCCCTCGAGGTGGAGGGACTGGAAATGGGCTAAGGGAAGGGAGGAGACTAGCCCGCTTTTAGCAGACCAGCTGCTTCTCCTACAGGGGCAGCAGTGGGTCCAAATGTACAACTGGATCTATGTGGATCCAAACCCAGATCCGCAGCCCCACATTTCTCTGGAGCCACAGACCCAGATTTATCAGGAAGCCATGCCTGTGTTTGACACAGGCATACATTTTTGATAATGGAAGTGCCCAAAGCTTGCAGGGTTAGGGCATTGACAGAGTGGTCAGATCACCCACCTGAAGTGATCTGGAGGACTCCGGTTCAAACCTTGCTCTGGCATGTTGTCCTTACAAACACAGTTCCCTAGTAACTTCTGGATAGAATTCACTGTCCAATAAATGAGAGGGAACTACTTGCAGAAAGGTCCTCAACTCTTCCTTGATCACCTACTGAAGGAATTTTGGGCTGCTCTTTTGGGTTTCTGGTGTCTGGAATGGAAGACTACAGATAGAAATACATAAATAACCAGCTGATTACAGCAGCAGAAATGGGCTAACAAGTGTGGGCCAACACATGGGCCAATAAAATAATTCCTATTTTCCAAATTTCTGTTGACGAGATGATTTGCAAACAGTATTAAATGTAGCTAAATAGAACAAGTGATACAGTTTTACCCCATCCAAGACTCAAGATAAACATGGGAGCAGTAAAGCCTTCTAACGTCATCATAGTTTTATGAAAAGATGTCACTCTAATTAAACTGCTGCTGCTAACAATTCACACTAGACCCAGAAAAAACTACATAGAACTGAACTGCTAAAGTATCCTGAGCAGCAAAAAAACAGCACACTAAGATCGGGTAGCTTTATTTAACTTCTGACAAAAGCTGCTCAACAACTTTTTGTAGATAAATATTTGGATGGAGAAAATGTGTTAAGGGTAAAACGAAATTGCAGTGGTGGACTCGTCATTATGTCTGCACCAGTTAGATGGTGGGGAGTTCTGCCTGATGAAAAGAGACATATTTCCAAGCTTGCAGAGGGGGCTGTGGCAGAGAGAGAACTCCCTCTTCTCACCATCTCATTACAGGCTGCAGGTTTCATCTACATATTCAGAATGCTTCTCTGTTGTTTTCCAAGATGAAATCAAGGCTCTTTTAAACAGAAATTAGACTCTGGGGATGTTAAACCCTCTTACCTTCTAAAATGTCTCCTATAAAAACTGATGGTTGTGTGGAGGAGGTTTTAAAAATTACTATCTGATCTTGATGCCCTTAAATAAGGGGAAAATTCCTATTGATTTATCACGGTTCATGCTGTTGAAAATGAGGCAAGTGTTTATGCAGGTGCCTGGACCTAGATGCTCCAGTCTGAAAATACTGATGTTCAGGAAAAGCTTGATCTAAGGGTGAAAACGAATGAGACAGGAGCCTACTGGAGTCTGGGGTTGCTCCTTGAAGCCTTCATGCAGCCACCACTCACGTTCAGCGTGTCCGACAGAATATATGGGCATCGTCCGCATTTTGTATACTCACAGCAGTCTCCACTGAGTGGCGCTAGTGATCACCCCGTCCCCCTGGAGACGCATATCAGTTGAGTTGGCTGACTATCCCCTCAGAACCGGGGGGCGAGGGGAGACAGGAAGATTGCTGGCGCAGTCATCCGACCCAGCCGACAGGGGGCTCCAGGGCAGGATAGGGAAATTAGCTCTCCTCTTCCCGGGCCGCCTGTCAGTGACCTGGGCATGCTAGGCAGCAGGCCTCAATGGCGCTGGCAGACCTGGATGTGGGTGAGGCTGCAGGTGAGCCTAACAGATGGGCTGTGGACACGCGGGCACCCATTAGCCTAGATTAGACTGCATGGTGGGCCCACAATCTCCTCAAGAACGCCGTGTATGTTCAGTGGATGGTGGCCACGTGGCAGGTGTTGGCTAAAGTGGGCTAACGTCTCATTTGTTTGCACTGTAAGACATCAACCCCAGAAGAACAGCAGCCAACCTTAGCGAAACACAGTGTTTACTTTTTAAATGGCTGTTCCCCTTCTCTCCCACAATGCACTTCAACACATTTTGCCAGCCTGAGAAAAAGACAAAAATGCAGAGTCCAGTATTATAATCTAAGAACTTTGAGTCGCACACCTACCTGTGCCCTCAGACATGTGTACACAATTAATTGTGTACACAAATTATGGCAGGGAAATGTCAAGCTGCCTTGCACACCTAGACAAATGTGGATTGCACTCTTGCATGAGCACAATCAGATGTTTGTTTTTCTATATAAAATAATCTGTATTCACAATGTGTAGTTTAAAATTGTAGCTGCTAAACAGAAAACTGGTTCTGAACAGGGTTCTTCTCCCCACCCTCCCTATATGTGTTTGGGTTGGTCCTCTTGAACTGGAAAATTGCTATGGAAGAGTAAAAAGCTTATGAACATGTGCGGTTCCATCCACACACCTAGTAGAGGACTGGAAAAATGGCTTCCAAAAGCCAGTTCATTCTGCATCCTTAAATAGTATACAGGATCGACAGAAATGAGGGAACCTTCTAACAAGACCAAAAAAACAGTAGAACCTGTTTTACCTGTGTTTATTTTTAATTAACTGAGTAAGTTAGTTTGCAGGATGCCTGGCTTCTGATGTACAAATAACCCACAAGTATAAGGGCAGAAACTAAGGTTTAAAGATGGGTCTAATTCTTTCTTACACATTTCTCATAAAACATGGGAACCCCACAGTGAACCAGGCAAAACCAGCAATGCATCTACCACGCTACGGCACTAATACGATTCAAAGTAAACTACTGTGAGGTGATTTGTTCAAGTAGGGAAGTAACTGGTCACGTTAAAGCTGAGTCTATGAAATTGTTTGAGAAGGTTAATTTTTTTCCTTGCAGGAGTTAAGTAAATACTTTTCACCTCTATCACTTTTTTGAGTAATTTTCAGACATGTCATACACTGCAATCAGATCATCCTTCATCAGATCACACACATACAAGCCCCACTAACAAATGCGACTTGTGCGCAGATTAGCTGATAGCAAGAATGTTATCTGCTGATGGATCGGGCTGATAACATCCACATTTCAAAGAAACCGACTTACTTTGAATGGGGGTCAAAACAGAGGCAGAGTGCTAGTCAGAATAAATTATCCCAAATGCTGGTTGTGATAAGTCTTGTGGTGTTACTGTAGAAAGTGGCCTCCTATATTCTCCCGAAAAACCATTCAAAACAATTTATTTAAGTTTTATAAAAAGAAGCACAAACGTCTGGATTCTGTTCATTTTATCACAAACCAATCCAATCATATATTGGAAAGAGAGGGGGGTTCAGCCTAGTTTATTTACTTTGAAAATGCAAGTCAAAAACTGCAAGTGTTGGACATTTGAAGAAAAAAAGTTATGTGGCGTACTCCGAACACTATGTTAAGCACAATAGCAAAATACTTTTGTTTGTACCCCAGACACTATTTGAATGCACGGCTTAGAAACCATTGAGTGAAAACAAGTGACAGCAGAGCGCCACCGTCACAATCCACTCCAGGCCAGGAAGCCACTGATGGCCCAGTCAGGATCAGGTCCAGCCACAGAACAAATGTTCACACTTCTGGGGCAGGGGTTTGGGGAGCTGAACAAAGATGTGGCAGGCCAGTCCCATTCCCACACTGCATCAGCAGGCAGCCTGTCCCCCCACCCCGGATGACGGGCAACCAATGATGGTCAGTCATGATAGTCACTTTGGACCAGGCCAGGAACAGCAGGCTACCACACTAGTTAGCCCAGTTGGGTGGGCCGTTTCCTGGGCGGATTGGCAGCTAATCTGGGCTGTGATCACAGAGGTCTCCAAGATCACAGCATGGGCTGGCCACCAACATGCCTGAGAGAACTCCTGGGAAAACATCTGTACTGCCCCCAATAAATGTGGTGGTGGCCCGTGGGCCAAAGCAGGTCAGTGGCACGTTTGTTAACACCCATTGTTTCCATGAGCTTTTAACTTGTTTTCATATTCGTCTACATGTTGTACTTTTTATACATAGCTGAAAGGATAGTATCCACATAACAAGACAAGGAATTCTGCCCTAAAACCTGAATTTCAGAATTTTCTCTTTCCTAGTTGCTATCTTCTTGCCCTTGGTGAGGGCGTGCTACCAGTCAGCCTCTTAGTTCTGCTACTCACTTTTTGAAAAACTGGAATACTGTTCTAGGATTCTTCCTTCTGTTTGTCTACGCTTATGCAGTTCTTCATGTTCTTGTGTTCAGCACAGTTTGGAATGCCTAGCAGGATGTTGTGGGTTATTACCTCAACACTGAAATATCTTTCAGAAAGAAACTTGGGCATGCAATACAGCAGTAAGGACAGTAAGCAAGACAAAAGCCGCGTATATTAGTGTTTAAATAGCTTTAATATATGAATAGATAACTACTTTAAAACCTCATGGCTTACTCATGATAGCCTAGAGCCTTTGAGCAGAACAACCTTCAGAATTAAGTTAAATAATATAACATTCGTATATCAGAAATTTGAGTTCATTTTTGTCTAAAATGGCCTAAGTTCAAAATCTGTTATTTATAGTTTCGCTGGAGATTCTCCAAAGAAGAAATGCACAACAAACAAGCAAAGAGATCACGAAAGGCTAAACGAAGTGCTAGGGAGAAGCAAACAGCCGAAGAAAACCAAGAGTCCACAGTTGCAGAAAACACAAAGAATTTAGAAGCACAATTGTCCACAACAGAAAATATTGAGAGCTGCAAACCATTCTCAAATCAACAACTGGATGGCGTGGCAGACAAAAAAGTTGAGATTTTTGAGGACAAAGATACATCTATCCACAACGAGAAATCAGAAGAAAAATGGCATCCCCGTCATGACACAGACCAAAACAAAGAGGAAGAGTGCCTGAAACAGAAAGGTATATCTGACAGTTGTGAGGATCAAATATCGCAGAGTGAAAGTTGTACTTTAACCGGGAGTGGTGACGGGAATCCTGGGGTAAGCCCAATGGATACCACTCTAGAAATTGTCTCCCAAGAAAACTGAGATGTACAAATATTTTGTCAAAATGAAGGCCAGGTTTTTGCTAATCACTGTCAAACTTCATTGCTTAGTACACTTAATTTGGCATTATACATATGCTTGCAATGTGGAATCTCTCCTATTAACATTCTCCAGGGACTAGATATCTACTGGGCCTGCTTTTCTTCACACTGATGTTCATGGCAAAATTTGTTGCTGACTTCGTTGCCAGCAAGATTGAGCTACTCTCTTTAGGTTTCAACAGGGTACAGCTGAAATGAGCTATGATTGCATAATATTACCAAGTTGGAAATACAAATGTATACATCTTGTTCTGTGGTTCAAGAAAATCCATTGATATTTAAACTGTTCTGTGCTGGTCTTTATGCAAAACAAAGATTGTATCCAGTATTTCATTTCAGTAATATTTTTAATCAAAGTATTATTGATAAAATTATTATTGCACGTTATTTTTTTAAGTTTTGTATTGTCAAGAAAATAGGGTTCAGGATTAAAGAAGAAACTGAAAATGTGGCTGTAATTGTATTTATCTTAAAACATACCTACTTGTACTGTCCTCTGAATTTAGTTAACTTTGCAAATATTTAAAGCAATAAACAAGTTATCAGTTTCATTGGTCTATCAGAACATGATGGGGGAACCCATGATTATTGTAGACCAAGAATCCTACATAATGCATAAAGTAACCATTCTCTTGATTTTATGGGTGTACTAGATAGCAACGCTTATTGGAGGGTCAAGAACTAGAGGAGATAAAACAATAACTTTATGTAAAGCATAACTCATTCATTGTATATAGTCACTAAAAACGGATGCACGCACCCCCCTGCTTATTGAGTGGATTAGACTGTATCAGGGAAATGGAAAGAAGAAACTTGATTAAAGAGCCATAAAGGTTAGTAGGAGCTAGGGGCGGGAATATTGGTATCAAATAAATCCGATACACCCGATAATCAGGTATATCGGATGAATCCGATAATCACCAGTATCGGCATACCGGATTTTTAACATTCGCCGCTTTACCAGGTTTTTTACGTTGCGGCCACTAAAATGAATGGCCACAATGTTAAAAATCCGGTATGCCGATACTGGTAAATCCGGTATTCTCCCCGGTGTCCCATCCCTAGTAGTAGCCAAGACATGACCCTGAAGAGTACAATCTGACAAGTGAAATTTTTCCTCTACAATGAATGTTTTGCAGCTACATGAAAACATTGTGTAAAATTGTCAACTTTTTAATGTTTGGAGGTATATTAAAATATTTACAATAAAATGTATGTGTGTAATGTAGACTTTTTTTTTTTTTTTTAAAAAAGATCATGCTTGAATATACTTCCAGAATATACTTACATATTAAATGTAACATAGTTGTTTCTATTAATAAGAAAACCTACCTAGGTATCTGTTTGAAAATCCATAAAATACCTTTTCTCTTTCCATTTCTGTGAACTAACATTCATAAACAGTACAGCTTTCCCCCCTACAGACTGATTTATGTTTGATAGTTCCCATTAGTCTTCCTCTGTAAAATGCTTTGACTCAATAAAATGTGTTCTCTAGGTGCACATCATGCATATTTAAGCTACTTTTTAAACTGTATTCCTCATCTAAAAGAACTCATTCATTTTTCAGATCACTACAACCCCCCCATAAAACTACAAATGTCCATGCAATCTGGATAAATGTACGGAAGGCTTAAATCTCTCCATTTCATGCACAGAAGGCATGTTGTATTTTTTTTTAATAATTAAAGAATATTTATTTTGGCTCGAACAACTTAGCTGAATGTTAGGAAGACAGAACTGTAAATAATGTTACTTTTGTGGAATTTTGCAATGAGTTCGTTCTACACCCCGAGGCAAAATTTAAATTCCCATGCCCTAAACATTTTTCATTGAGAAACTACATAAATACAAAAACTGCTCTCTGGACTGTTATAGTTTATATTTTGAAATCCAGCTTTTATTTATTTTATTTAAAACATTTTCTACCCCACTCTTCCTGCCACAGGCAGCTTGTGGAGACTTACAAATACTAAAAACATCAATTAAAACAACATAAAAAGAGGAGGGGGAAATCACGTCTCCCCCCATTACAGATCTCCTATGCCAAACACCTGGCAGAACAGCCAGGTCTTAGAACTTCTCCGAAAGGAGGGAAGATCTGGGGCCAGACGGGACTCTACGGGAAGGGAGTTCCACAGTCAGCCTGGCCACCGAGAATGCTGTCCCCAGCATGGCCCCCTGAAGAACCCGGGGGACCTTGAGCAGGGCACCCCTGGATGACCACAGAGGCTGATCCAGGACCCGGGGAGTGAGGCGATCTCGCAGATAGGCAGGGCCCAGGCCGTTTAGGGCTTTATAGACCAAGACCAACACCTTGAATCAGACTCGGAAAACCACCGGCAGCCAGTGCAGAAAACGGAGCAATGATGTAATATGCTCCCGGCAGCCCAGTCCCACTTAGAGATGGGCCACCGCATTCTGCACCAGCTGCAATTTCCGAGCCATCGTCATGAGTAGCCCCACGTAGTGTGTGTTACAGTAGTCTAGTCTAGAGGTGATGAAAACATGGATGACAGTGGCCAGGTCCAAGTTTGAGACAAATGGCCGCAGCCGTCGACCAGATGTAATTGACGAAAAGCACTCCTCGCCACAGCCTCCACCTGGAGATCCAGGCAGAGCTGCGCATTGAGGAGCACCCCCAGACTCTGTATCTGGGAGGCCGATGGGGGGCAGACCCCATCAATAACGGAGGCCGCCAACTCCATCGCCTTACCCACCAACATCACCTCCGTCTTGTCAGGATTCAGCTTCAGTTGATTAGCCCTCGTCCAGTTCCCCACAGCCGCCAAACACTGAGTAAGCACCAAGATTGCCGGGCCTGGGTCTGTTGAAAAAGAGAGGTACAGCTGGGTGTCATCAGCATATTGGTGACCCCGCACACCGAACCCCCTAATTACCTCGCCAAGCAGCTGCATATACACGTTGAACAGGAGAGGGTACAAAACAGAACCCTGCGGGACTCCACACGAGAGGTCTCGGTATGATGAAAAATAATCCCCGAGTACCACCCACTGGGTTCTTCCGGTCAGGAAAGAGTGGAACCAGTCAAGAACAGTTCTGCCCACCCCTGCACAGTCCCACAGTCGTGTCACCGACACGCTTTGGTGAACTTTGTGCTCACTAACACTAAGCTTTCACACAAATGCTGTAAACAACTTATCTCATTAGGTTTCACTAAATGGAAAGTCAGGCAGGACTTTTAGAATGCTTATAATATGCTGAACTTGCATGTTAAACAGTGAAAACATTTGTTTGTTTCTTTACTGAGACCCCCCAAATCCTGCAATGCTAAGACGAAAAATAAATTTGAATGTGAGGTCTGATACCCTTCATCGAGTGACTTGTCTATCCATCAACACTAAGTATGGTATGCAGTTAGGAAGGACTCAAAATTAAGGCCTTGATTGTGTTGGCAAAGAAACATAGAACTGAAGGGGTGTGTGCAAATAGCCTACCGATTCTAGCCAGGTTTTCTATGGGGTTACACAACACAAATGTGTTTTCCTGAAAGCTGCAACACGGGAATATAGCGTGGGAACCAGTCTTCCGATTGCTTCCCCAGAATGTACCTGCAGCACCAACCTGTTCCACACTGATGTGGAAACCTGGGTAGGGAAAACAATGAAATGGGGTGCACCCAGCAGAGTAGCGTAATGGACTGTGGAAGGAAGGAGGAGAATGGAAATGGGAAAAGCAACAGAAAAGCGTTGGTGGGGCTCGGTAGTAGTAAAACCTACAAGAGAAATGCCCTAAACTTCAGTGATTTCATAACTCACATCAGCCCATTGTGAATGTTCAAGATAGGTGATTAATACTAGTCTTGAATTATTTCCCTGGCTATCTGAGAGGAGAAGAGGCTTCGGGGAGTGCAGAGTGCCTGAAGCTCCAAGTTCTGTTGGGTTTCCTTTTCACAGCTGAATGCTGTAAATACACCCATGTTCATTGACTGGCAGCTAATACCACATTTCAGCACCTTCTCTGTACTACTGAGAGGGGAGGAGGGAGAGATTTTATTTTAAAACAAATTTAAACTATCAAGTTCATTGTAAAAAAACTCCATTGGATTAAGGATGTTGATACAAGTCAACAACTACTGTCCAGGTGATTTGATTAGCAACTGATTGCAGTAAAAACATTAAGAGCAACTCATCCTTGCAATTGATGCAATAACTGTCAGAGGAGTTAGAAACCAATTTAGTTTAATAGGCTAACTATGCCGGGTTAATTTAGAAGCCACCGTTTTCCAGTTAAAATACTTAAAGAATTTTTCTTAAGTACACACAGTCCTATCCATAGCCATTTACATCAGAAACATAAGGTTTGAACTCACACGTAGCGCTGCTAGACTCCAATGTCTGTGGGGCCGCGGAAGTTGTATAATGAGCCCCAGATTGTGCAAGTGAGGCAATTCGAGTTGCAGCCCTGCTTTACATCTGATCCGAGTTTAAAGCAGAACTGGAATTCCTCACACGCAACAGTGATCCGAGGCTCATTATACAGCTTCCGGGGCCCCATAGAGGTCAGATTTTAGCAGTGTTCCTTGTGAGTTTACCCTTTGGGTTGAACACTGGCTCCCAAACTGTGGCTCAGCACCCCAAGCAAGGACATGCCATCTGCAGAGGTCATGATCGGAGTGATATCATTCTGTTAGACTTTGCATGTCTTTGTTGCTGACTGGAGTCATGGGATTATGCTAATGGAGTCACACAGGCAAAATATTTAAGAACCACTGCTATAGAAACATTCTGAGACTAAAAGCCACAGTTCCTCACAAAGACCCAAGAGGATTGTTGTCAATTGCTTTTTAAGTTGTTATGAATGGAATGTGTGCTGCTTCCCCTTTCCTTTCCTTGTGGGCAAAATGAACAGTCCTGATACCTGCCTGCATGTCCATATGCTGCATGAATAATTCTTGTATCTTCAATTGAGGTAGCGTCAGATCAAATGAATTATAAATTACTCTGTGGTTATGAAAACACTGGTGTTTCACTATTAGACCATTAAGAAAAAGAACCCCCACCCTCCAAAGACTTGTAAACAAAGCTTCAGCACAACCATCCATCTAGTGAGGAGTCTAAAGAACGTAATTTAGTGCAGCAATCATAGAAGGGTTTACAGAACCCAATCAAGTTTTCCAGATAGGACAGTTTTTACCACCATGTTCAAAACACTTGTACAGTTTTCCTCTAATTACACTTGCAGTCAGGAAGAAAGACCACAAGGTAAGAAACACTTGTCAGAATAAATAATCTGAGTTCTGATCCTATTGGTGATGAGTAACCATCTTACTGAAATCATTTTTCTGGCACTTTAGGTGTACATGACATTCTGTAATTAAAGAGACAGGTCCTTTCTCTTTAGCTCTCAATCTCAGTGTAACAAGGGATGACAGAAGGAGGGTAGTGGGGCAGGCATGGGAATTACAATAGAACCAAGAAGTGTGGGATGTCTTTTGTTATGCATGCATCTTGTTGGTTTTAATTCTGTTTTATGCAAGTTTGAGGGCCCAGGGTGTGGAATAAGTACCTCCTTGCGATATAACGTGAGTGGATCCTCAAGAGAGACAACAATTGTGAGAAGCTGTAGGGAAAACGGCCCTTATTGAACAGCAGCTAAACCACTGAAACAGGTTGGAAACTGGCTTATGGCCTCTTTGTTTTGGAGATTCTCACTTCTAATATTACAATCTCACTTGTCAAGATGATTTCCCTCCAGAACTAAGCTTTGTAATACTAATGTAGATATTTTAGAAGGTAAAAAAGCCTCTCTCCCAGTATTGCATGGTGATAACTGCTCGTCCCTGTGCACTATGGACTGAGCAAAGAGAGGACATCGCCATATATTTATTTTATTTATTTTGTTCAATTTGTATCCCGCCCCTGGCTATGGCCCAGTAGCACATTCAGACTGCTTCAGTCTTCCCACACAGCCCCTAGGAGTAGGAAACAAAATACCACTACTCTATTCTGCCAAAATAGAAAGCAGAAAGATGGCAGAGGAGAGAGAATTGAGAACTACACCTGACAAATGTGGGAGATTAGAGGGTAGAAACCGGCTATCTGATCCCGGGAAAGTGGGGAATGATCAACATCACGGGCTTGCAGGACATTGAAAAATAGGTCATACTCACCCTAGCAACTGCTATGCTCTCTCTCACCACCTCCTAGTATTTTTTTTCAGCGATTGCTTCCCCGCCTACCTTAACCCCAGCAATGACGACGACTCCCAACTACTTACTCTTCTGTGCCTACTGTCTATGCCCCAGTCGTAGGCTTCCACAAACCATCTCAATTAAGGGAGTTTTCTGAAAAGTGTTGATGCATGGAATCATTGCAGCTGGTTTACACAGCTAGAAATCTTATCTTCATATAGACTGTGCAGGTTTATACAAGTGCAGGTCATGGACAAGCACCTACACTTGACTGTCAGACTGCTTTTCCTTTGTCCAGAAGGATATGAATTAATTACATTCTGTCACCAGATGGGAACAGAATTAAGTAAACAAGGCATACCCGGGTCTAAAGAATTCTCCTCTTTGTTCTCATATTCCAAACATATAGCCTTCAAAGCTCAATCAAAATAGAAGTGGAGTAATTTCCAAGTTAGTGTACCTAATTCTGCCTCTTCTGCAGATGACAGGAGTATGCTTATCAAAGCTTGACAAAAAAATAAATCAGGTTTATATTTAAGAACCCTAACACCAAGTCATACTATTCGTTTACTGAACACCTGAAAACATTTGACAGAAGGAAGCTATACTAATACCAGAGTATGTCACTTCAATTACAACAAACAAAGCCACATGATCTAGTGGTACAGAGAGTCAACTCTCTCTTCAACCTCTTTTTGCAACTGTTCTAGGATACATTAACCCAGAGGATCCCAAATATGTGTCATCACCTACCATCTGCAGCTGTTGCATTCCTGATATTTAGTCACAGAGCTGTTAAGAGTCATCTAGTCCAGCCCTCTGCACCCGCATGATTCACCACACCCAAACTATCTATACACCAAAAAAATTCCATCCAACAAAAACATAAACTATTAAAAAAAATCTGCCACATGGAGAACCTCTATTTGATCTCCTTTGCATATTTCCTGGCTGAGATCAATTCACACAAACATATTTAAGTATCAAAATGGTGTCTACAGGCGCAAAGTTTGGGAGACCTTTCATAAGCAAAATGAAAAAGGAAGCGGAGGTAAGCAGAATTTATTTGTATGGTTTCAAAAGAATGATGTAATTTGCAGGTATAGTTGTAATCCCACAGTGTATGAATCTGGGATCCTGACCATGTGGAAATTGTTATTTTCTTTGATGTATTTTTTGTTAGTGTTCATATAAAGAAAAAAATTCAATAAAAATTAAGCACAAAAAGAGATAATGAGAATGTAAATATCTATTATATTACTATTAGGTAAGAGGAGCTCTAGTCTTGCAAAGTGCGCTGAGATCTCCAATATCAACAGAATGGGTGACTAGGCATCTAAATGGCAGATGAAATTTAACGTGGACACGTGCAAAACTAGGGAAAAACAATCCAAACGGTACACAATGCTGGGTTCTAAATTAGGAGTTGCCACTCAGGAAAAGGACCTTGGTGTCATTCTGTACAATACATTGAAATCAACTCAGTGTGTGGTGGCAGTCAAAAAAGCAAACAATGTTGGGAATTATTTGTAAAGGGACAGAGAATAAGACTGAAAAACTCATAATGCCACTATATAAATCTATGATGCAACCACATCTTGAATATTATGTGCAGTTCTGGTTGCCTCATCTCAAAAAAACATATAGTAGAAATAGTAAAGGAAAACAGAGATGGACAACAAAAATGATAAGGGGTATGAAACGGCTCCCCTATAAAAAGAGACTGGCTAGGTTGGGGCTCTTCAGCTTGGAGAAGAGACGACAGAGGGGATATGATAGACGTTTATAAAATCATGAATGGTGTGGAACAAGTTAATAAGGAAGGTTATTTACCCTCTCAGTACTAGTACTAGAATTAGGGGACACTCCATGAAACTAACAGGTAGCAGATTTAAAACTAATAAGAGAAAGTATTTTTTTCACTCAACGTACAATCAAATTGTGACATTTGTTGCCAGATGTGGTCAAGGCCAGTAGTATAGCTGGGTTAAGGAAGGGTTGAATATTAAGTTTCTGGAGGAAAGGTCAACTAACAGCTATTAGCCGGGTAGGTTTTGGGAAGGTAACCTCTTTACTGTTGGGAACTGGGAAAGAATTACCCCATTGTAACCTATTGGTTACTTTTTCCAAACTACCGAGATTGGCTATTGTTAGAGACAGGATGCTGGACTCGATGGACCAGTGGTCCGATCCAGTATGGCACTTCTTATGTTAACAACTTGTCACAGTGAAAGAGTAGTAGCTGTGTGGGCATAGTTCTGTGATCAACTGGTCTTTGTGTAGTTATCTTCAGCCTCTTGGGCTGTTTTTAGACAATACATTGCAACGTTTTAGTGGTTGCTGTATTGTCACAAATATAGACACTTCCAGTTTGTTTCTTGGTTTTAGAAAAATACCTTTTCCAAGGTTTTACAAAAACATTCTAAATAAGTCTGAAACTTGGTCTTCAGAAAACTTCGGAATTCTGCAGATTGCAGTATTCAGTTCCGAAAGGCTGAATTTTGAAGTTCCAAGGACCAAGGTCGTTATTTGGAACACTTCGGGAACTGCTACTCGCGTGGGGGGCTGGTAGACAGTTGAGCTTCTTCTTGAAATGAAACTTAGTGCCATATTTGTTAGGAGAGGAGGGGACAGTTGAGTGATGGTAAGTCAGATGGCACGTTTTGATTGGCTGGCAGGGTAAAATAGAACTGGCTGCAGCCATTTTGTCCATTCTCTTTGGTGAATTTGGCCGTGTGCTACATGCTGCTGGATCTGTAAGTAATCAGGGGGAGGCAGGAGAGGGGCCTCTCCTGTCCATAGGGCCAATGCAATGGGGGTTATGTTTACCTTTACCATGCCATGCAGTTTTTTTTAAAAAAAAAATAAAAAATTGGGTGCCACATTGCTTCTAGTTGGCACCATGAGGCCAGAGCCATCTTTCTGCCTGACTCCACTTCCCCTTGCTGGTCTGTTCAAGTTACCAGTGCCACAGTACCAATGCCATGCCAAGACTAGAGGGTACCCCGGATGTGTGCGAATGTCTGGTTTCTTTCCTGTGGTTGTTTGTTTATTTATTTATATTTATTAGCCGCCCTCTCATGCCCATGGCATCTCGGGGCGGTGTACAACACAAAAGCAGTAAAATACAATAAAAATAAAAACATTTTAAAACCCATCTAAAAACATCCCCCATGCCCCACATTTTAATTATCTCAACCCCCCTCCTCTCCCCAACTTTTTATCCCATCCCCCCTCCTCTGAAGGCCTGGGAGAACAGCCAGGTTTTACAAGCCCAGCGGAAGGCCAACAGACCCGGGGCCAGACGGGCTTCCTCCGTGAGGGAATTCCATAGTCGCAGCTCGGCCACTGCGAACGCCCTCTCCATTGTGGCCCCCCGCTTTGCACGGGGGACCTCCAGGAAGGTGCCCCCGGCGGACCAAAGGGGATGCTCTGTGACGCAAAGTGTGAGGTGGTCCGAGGTATGAGGGGCCAAGACCGTGTAGGGCTTTATAGGCCAAGACCAACACCTTGAATCTGGCTCAGTACGCTATAGGCAGCCAGTGCAGTGCGCGGAGGTGATGTGTTCCCGTCGGCCCGTTATAATGTTGTCTGCTGGGCTGGCTGGTTTTTGGTGGGATTTTTATTTCTCCATGCAGTTGCACGCTGTTTTGAGAGGTTGTGTGTGTTGTCCAGGCTGTGGCATGGCACAACAAAGCCTAACTGTGAAGTGCTACTTCTACTGTTCTGCCAGCTGCTTGGCACCATAAGGCCAGATTGGGATCTCTCTGCCTGGCTCCACTTCTCTTTGCCTGGTCTGCTCAAGTTACCAGTGCCACAGTACTAATGCCATGTCAAGAGGGTGCTCCTGGAGAGGGTGTGAATGTCTGGTTTCTTAATTTTGTGACTGCTGGCTCTTGGTGGGATTTATTTCTCCATGCAGTTGCAGACTATTTTGCAGGGTTGTTGTATTTTTCTTGAGTGAATGTCCCTTACTAGCCTGCATTTTTGTGCACTGTTTGGTTGGCATAATGATTAAAGTGGGTGCACTCACTACTGATGGTGGGCCATGTTGTGGGTACACTACTGTTGGTTTTTTTTAAAATTTCTGCACACAGACGGACTTTTGTGGGGTTGTCTTCTGGAGCGAATGTCCCACTCTTGCTAGCCTGCTTTTTTGGGTAGTACTTTGGCAGTGGGCTCAAGAACTTTGCAACAAGTTTCCGAGGTCCAGAATTCCAAAACTTTGGAAACAGCGGCAAAGGGCAGAGTACTTGGGCAGATTACTCAGAACTTTGGTATTCGGCCTGAGTACTCAGAGGTACTACTTGGTACAGTCCTAGTTCTAAATAAAGCAAGTGGCTTGGAGCTCACAGCGCTGCAGTCCCTTTCAGAGCCTACCTCCTTCCTTCTCTCCCTGTGAGGGTGATTTCAGGACCAGCCTCCTTCTCACTGATTGCTCTTGTGAGCTGTTGAAAAAAGCTCAAATAAAGCTATTGACTCCGTTGACTCCAAAGCAGCTTGTGTCCTGCTCACAGTTTGAATTCTTAGAACAGTGATCGTGGAGAAGCAGGCTGTCCTGAAATCACCCTGGCAGGGAGGGAGACAGACCTTAGAACGATATAATGTTTAGACGAACAGGAAGGAACCCTAATAGAACATTACACAATGCTCATCTAAATACAGCTACCATTCTGATAATGATGATCATGGTATCAGGTAATACCGTTATAGGCTGTTCATCTAAAAATAGCCTTGGTTAAGGGGCCTGCACAAAGCACAGAAACAGCTTGGCTTGCTGATCTTGAGAGTTCATAGTGGAACCAGCAGTTTACAGATTACATCTGATCCATTTTACACATAATTTCTGACTATGAAAAATTCACCAGAATACCTAGTTAGTGCAAATAAATATTTACTCAAATGAATATATTTTACAATAAATTTTATGACTTGAAGATAAAAATACACCAGGTTTCTCCCCCTCTCCTTTTTTCAAAAGCATCATAAATGTAATTGGAGTCCCATATTAAATAATTTAGAAATTGTCACTAACAGAAGATCTCATTCATATATAGTAAAGCCTTGCCATTTGAGGTCACAGCAGTGGAGTCCATCTTCAGTGTGTTTCAGGCATTTATTAAAATACATAATTCCATTGTCCTTGGTTTTTATATTCTTTTAAGGAGCTGTGGCCCTTGCTACCACCACTTTTCAAAAAAAATGCATGCTGTAGAAACCCCAAGACTTTCTAGCTGCTTGGAAATCGATTCTATCATTGGAGGTGGACCACAGATGTACCATAACGTTTCCTTAGATAAGTGTTTTTCTAGATCCGTTGAAGATATTCTTCTCTCTGATAAAGAACATACATAGTGAAGAATTAATATTCATAGTAAGATAGATGCTTAATACAACCCAACTGATGGTGACCTAAAGTTCCAAGACTTCTGAAAGTTAAGGTTAGGGTTTCTAAAGCTGATCACCCAAAATCTGAGGCTCACCAAACCACTAGTCACTCTTTACAGTTAAAAACTGGCTCAAACTCCTGAAACCAAATTGCTTAGACCAATTTTCAGGACATTCAGCATTCAGTTCCATGAAGAATAAACTGTGCTTTTAAGTATCTCGTAACTACTGTGCATAAGAAGTCTCATGAGACAATAGAAATGGAACATTACCAAGCATACCTTAAGGACAGTCGATTTATCCTACACCATCATTAGTTTGAATAAAGTAAATGAGGATTTTGGAAGAGCACACAGAAGAGAGAAAAAGGAACATGGTATATCAAGCAGTTATCAAGTGGAAGCAGTTCAGCACCAACTACAACACAGCAGTGAGCTAAATAAAAATGCATTTTAAAAAAGCCATTCTGGTTTCTCATGGACAAGGTCTCTCACTTCTTCTCTGAGCTTCTGCCCCTTTTCCATGTTATATTATTTAAATCCCAAACTATTACTTATGTTCACAAAATCCCACAAGACAACCAAATTCACCTATATCCTGCAGGTTAATCTTAATCACTTTTAATGGAGTGACCACTTACAATGGCTCTAGGCAGCACCACCATACACACCTGTGATATGTGGCTGAAGTTTCTCACAGACTTGGGAACTCTGTTGCGTAACATGAAAACTGCATGCAATCTTTCCAGGAAATGTATTCATCAAACCAAGGATATTTTTCTGCAATGTTAAGGATGTCATCTTAAGTTAGTCAAGTTTCAGCAGTTACATCTTGTCCAGAGGCTTCGGCCGTATCTCTCAGACTCTGACCTCGCCACGGTCATCCATGCCTTCATCACCTGGAGACTGGATTACTGCAACGCGCTCTACGTGGGGCTGCCCGAGAAGCTGGTCTGGAGGCTGCGGCTGGTGCAGAATGCCATGGCCTGCCTCCTTACCGGGGCGGGCCGCAGGGACCAGATGACACCTGTGATCCGGGCTCTGCACTGGCTGCCTATAAAGCACCGGACTAGGTTCAAGGTGCTGGTTTTGACCCTTAAAGCCCTTCACGGCCTGGGCCCTGCTTATCTGCGGGACCGCCTCACTCCCCATGTGCCCGTGCGACCCCTGAGATCGTCTGTGGGAGCCTTTTTGGAGGTTCCCTGGGCGAGACAGGTGGCCACCGATGTTACATCTTTTTCGGTGGCTGCCCCTGTGCTGTGGAACTCGTTCCCAGAGAAGGCTCAGTTGCCCCCACTCTCCTGCTATTTCAGCGCTTATGTAAGACCTGGCTGTTCTGACAGGCTTTTGGTGAGGGGGGGGGAGGGAGGGAAAGGTAGGATGGGTGGGTGGGGGGTGGTTGTTTTTTCTCCTGCATATGGGATTTAAATTTTAAATTGCTTTTATTTTTTTAAATTGTTGTTCGCTGCCCTATGGGCAGGAGGGGTGGGATAAACGTCTTTTATAAAATAAAAATAAATAAAAATAAAAATGTTACTAAACATGGAGTCTAATCAGATGCGAGGTTGGCATACAATCTCAACACACTATGAATTATATATATCACATACACCTTTTACAGCTTACAAAGTTTTCTTCCATACAATCCAAGTACGCCACCAGTAATATTGCTAACATTTCCCTGCATTTCAGCTTATCTTTTATTGTCACTTATCTTTGCATCTGTGAAACTGTCAAAAGACAAAACACTCTGTTTTCTCCCTTTATCCCCTTTACAGAAACATTTAATTGTTCACTGAAATGTCCAATCTGGACACTTCAGTTGCACAGACGTCTTGGTCTAAATCTAGAATCTTGGTTTGGTGACTGTGGTAGTTTTCTTTTAAAAATAAATAAATAATTAAAACCAGCTACACCATGTAGGTGTAATGCTATTAATAAAGTCTTACACAGAGTTGTATCTCACTATTTCTCACTTCTGTAATTCACAAATGCAGTCGCTCTCACTAAAAATACCAGTGGTCTTACCCTAAATCCTCAGTGAAAATTAACAATCCAAGTCTCCTAATTAAGCTCTCGGGCAGGGACCGTATATTTTTATTCTCTGTAAAGCACCAGGTACACTTCTGGCGCTATATATAAATGCTTATAATCATCATCACAATCCCTAAGGTCAATTGGGGGTGCCCAATTGAAAGTTCGATCACTGCATCCTGTCGATATGACAAGGGAGTGCAGAGAGATCTTCTCCGTGGGGGCTGCTCCCCGGTTTTGAACGCCCTTCCCCTGGAGGTTTGCCAAAGCCCAAGGTTGAGCAGTTTCCAGAAGCAAAGTAAGGCCCATTTGTTTGGCCAGTCTTTTAGCAGGCAGAAAGAGGGTTCAGGGATTGGTTTTAATGGGAATTTTAGATAGTTTATATTTCTATGGGTTTTATTTTTGTATATTTTATACATGTCTATTTAGATCTATTTTAGTGTTGTAAACTGCTCTGCCCCTTTGGGGAAGAACAAGTTAAAGATATCAAATAATTAAGGCTTCATGGGTTACAGATTATCTGGTGTTAAGCTCTTTAAGGCAGGTTCTTTACATTCAGAAATGGGAAGGGCCTAATATAGGTAGCACACTATAACTGCCTTCAAAGGAAAACAGACTACAGTATATTTATGAAGTAAAAACAAACCAGTTGCCAAAATACACTAGATTGCAAGTATCCTTAATTTTATGTTTGTTAAATAAGCAAAATTCAGAAGTCAGCTACAGCTTTTATTGTCAAAACAGATAAGGTGGTATCTTTTAATGGATCAACTTTTGTTGCTGAGTTCATAAAAGATTTCAAGTTTCAAGGAACTCTTTATTTATCAGTCTCTATCAGAGACTGAACCTGAATTAATAGATACTTTGTAAATAAGGAATGGAGATTCTCAACCTGCTGGCTGTAAAGAGGTTTTTCTTTCAGAATAAACTCTAGCGGTCATGAAAGCCAGAGAATCTCAGATGGGCCACATAACAGTATTGTCTGAGCAAATACTTCTACATGCAGCTTTGCCAGCCTGGTTAGCCATTGCCAATCCTACTGGTCTATAAATAGCCCCTAAATCCTGTCCCTTATGAACTAAACACAACTGTAAATCAGCCCTGAATTCTTCATTTCCCTTATAACTATCTTTATTATGTTAAGAGATCAGAAGAACATCCCACTAGATAAGGTCATACCATTGTTTAATGCCATAATAGTTTCTGTATCACCTCATTTCTTACACGACACAATAGGTAAGAAATTAAAAGAAAATAATTTGGCTTTGCAGCAGGCAGATATATATACTCATTGAACTATTCAGTCTCACTTCCTTAAACTGAACAAGAATTTCCCCCACATTTCAAGAAGTTTTTCAGCTGGGCTTGAAAACACATGATTAAGTCTATAATTGTCTCCTTAGCATTAGACCACAGATCAAAATCAAAAGGCATTTAAAAGGACTGACAAAAAGTTACATTCAGGGCCCAACCCTGCACCACTGAAGTTTAGAGGTAAAGCCCATAATGCTTTTCAGTTTTACACTGGCATAATAAAGAGAAGTACTATTTGATAAATTAAACAAGCCATCTAAATGGAATAATTAAAAACACTTTAGTTTCTTTTTACCTACCTGAAACAGCAGCTCATCTGTGTTTTTTGCACTGTAGTACAGCTTTGCCGTTCCCATTTTATACCCACTTTCTTTACTATCCTGATTTCTATAAAGATCAGCTACGTGTAACAGTATAGAAAACAACGGGTTAATTCCTACTCCCCCTGCTACCAGGACTAGGTTTACAGAGGAGTCATCACGTTGAGGATTGAAGAAGAAATCGCCTCCAACACGTAGAGCCACTTCCGAGTCAAGAGTACACTAAAGACACACAAAAAGTATAGGTCAGTTTCAAAACTAATAAAAAACAGGACAAGATGCAAGAGTTCTTGTACCACCGAGTTATAAGATGACAAACTGGCCTCAAGCATAAGATATCTGGTCATTGTTAGTTTCAGCAAATTTTACCTCTGAGGGAAACTTAAAATTTTAGAACGCTCAAAGAGTTAATATGGTTATCTAAAATCCTATGGTAGTGGACTCTGAAATTACAGTCCAGGTAAGGAGCAATGGTAACATTCCTACAAGAAAGTGTAATGAGAATATTGTGCCCTCATAAACAGCGATTCCTGGCAGACATTTAAAGCAAGAAAAATGTATGGATACTTGAAGAATTCAGAAATTATTTTTGTAATTATTTATATTCCGCCCTTTTCTGAAGGCTCAGGGCAGCTTACAAAAAATGATAAAATACATTATAATCCCTCCGAGACCCAACTCACTTCCACCGTTCCCAATCTAATCCCTCTCCCTATCCCCCAACCCATCCTCCCCTACCCCAAAATACAATTCAGTCCCCGCTGCCAAAAGCCCGGCAGAACAAAATGGTCTTACATTGCCTCCGGAAAGCCACCAGGCTTAAACATGGGCAGGCCTCCTGTAGGAGGGAGTTCCACAACCAAGGTGTGACAGCTGAGAATGCCCTCCTCATTGTTGAGACCCAGCGAAAAACCAGAGTCTCCAGGAAAGCGCCCCAAGCTGATCGCAGAGGCTGCAATGGAACACGGGGTGCCAGGCGATCCCTCAGATAGATGGGGCCTAGGCCATTTAGGGCTTTAAAGGTCATCACCAGCATCCTGAATTGGGCCTGGAAGATGATCGGCAGTCAGTTCAGCAAACGGAGCACCAGTTTTATGTGCTCGAAGAAACGTGTCCCTGCAAGGAGGCAGGCTGTCACATTCTACACCAGCTGCAGCCTCTGAACCCTCACCAAGGGCAGCCCCACATAGAGTGCATTACAGTAGTCTACCCTCAAGGTGATGGAAGAATGGACGACGGTGGCCAGATCCGAGTCCGAAAGAAAATGCCGCAGCCTCCTCACAAAATGAAATGTCACAGCTACCAAAATCTAGGGCCCTCATTCTCAGAAGTCCTCCTAGAATAAGGAAAACCTTTTTCTATTACAGCTTTAGCACCCTTTTATGACCCAAAGTATTATCTTCAGTTTACAAACGGGAAATAAGGACAGAAAACAGTTCTCAAGGCAAGAAAAAACTAGTAGCAAGAAGCCAAGAATAAAAAATGGAGAGCATAGAGAATTGCTCTGCTTTCACAACCTGTTCTCTCTCTCTCTCTAAGCTGGCCTGTGCATGTTCCCCCTTCAGGTTAATATTAATTGCACTAATCTACTCACAATTTACCTGGCAGTGAAGATTATAGCAAAACAGACTGAGAAGGTCAGCATCCTTTGCATCATGTTATCACCAAACCTTCCCCACAATTTCTTTGTCTTTTTCTTATTTTATAGAACACGACACCAACACTACAGATGGACAGGGGAGTCCTCATCGGTCAACCAAGTGGTAGTAAACAATCAAAATGCAGCCTCCAGGCCAAATCCCCGCCCACAAGCAGGCAGGCTTTCCCAGATTTCCTTTCTCAGACACATCCTTTTTCCAGGCCTCAGCAGAGCTGCAGAGTTACATGGAACAGAGAAGGCGGCACGAAAACTTAAGGGAGGGGATGCGTTTTTGCTTCTCTTGCTTTTGGGAGTAGAATCATTTTACACAATTCTACGCTTTGACTTCATGCAGAAAGGTCACTGTCAGGCCTCAGGAGGGGTGGGACTGAATCTTAACTTGGCACTGATGTTCTACATCAGCAGCCTCCCTCTGAATATCACTGGACAGCCTAGCAGATGAGGAGCACTTGCCCGTTCTTTCACACATGCCACACTGTGTGAGAAAATCTTTACATTTAAAGAAACACTGCATAAGTGAACATCTAATTCAAAGTGATTTGGTGAAAAGTTTACTCCTTTGAACATGGCCTACTAAAATTACAAGTGTACGGAAAGGTTAGGGCAGAGAAAAAGACTAGTTATTCCTTCAACCTCTCCCACCAACCCCCATCTTCTTCCCCAGCTCCGTGATTTGCAGGCTATTAGCCCTTTAGATTTTGCTTCCTACCTCTCCCCCTCCTGTTTTCTCCTCCTCTTCCCCCGACACCCCCGTTCGAACCCGTAACCCCCATCCTTGGCTCATCCCTGCTATCCGCTACCTCCACTCCTGCACCCGGGCTGCTGAACGCCTCTGGCGCAAATCCCGCTCCCACCCTGACTTCCTCCACTATAAATTCTCCCTCTCTTCTGCTATCTCCCTGGTGAGGCAACACTATGCCTCCTGGGTTGAATCCTACTCTCGTGACCCTCGCTGCCTCTTCTCCACCTTTGACTCCCTTCTTAAGCCCCCCTCCACCCTCTTTGCTCAGGATCTCGCATCATTCTTCACCTCAAAGATTGATGAGATCCACCAGGACATTGCTTCCCACCCATCTCCTCTCCTCGCTCCCTCCCCCTCGCCTCCCGCCTCCCTCGAGGAAATCTCCTCTTTGCTCTCTTACTCCAACCCCTCCACCTGCCCTCTTGACCCAATCCCCTCCCGCCTCCTGACCTCAATCGCTCCCACTGTTGCCCCCCCTTTTACTTGTCATTAATCTCTCCCTCTCCACTGGCTCCTTCCCCTCTGCCTTCAAGCATGCCACGGTCTCTCCCATCCTCAAAAAGTCCACCCTCGACCCCACTGACCCCTCTAGCTACCGGCCGGCCTCCCTCCTTCCCTTTGCCTCTAA
>QEPC01000068.1:3294096-3333951 GCA_003113815.1 Sphenodon punctatus
TAAGCTTCTGGAACATGTTGTCTACTCCCGCTGCCTGGATCTCCTCTCTGCCAACTCCTCCCTGGACCCTCTCCAATCTGGCTTCTGCCCCTTTTACTCCACTGAAACTGCCCTTGTCAAGATCACCAATGATCTACTTGTCGCTAAATCTAAGCTTACTCCATTCTTGTCCTCCTTGACCTCTCTGCTGCCTTTGACACGGTCCACCACTCACTCCTACTTGACTCTCTTCGCTCCCTCGGCTTCTGCGGCTCTGTCCTTGACTGGTTCTCCTCCTACCTCTCTGACCGCTCCTTTAATGCGTCTCTTCCCAATTCCAACTCCTCCTCCCGCCCCCTCTCAGTGGGGGTTCCCCAAGGCTGTCCTGGGCCCTCTACTCTTCTCTATCTACACCCTGTCCCTTGGCAAACTCATTGCCTCTCACGGCTTCCAATATCACCTCTATGCTGATGGCACTCAACTCTATCTCTCCAACCCCTCTCTCTCCCCTTCTGTCCAAGCTCGCCTCATCAGCTGTGTCTCTGATATCTCCGCCTGGATGTCCCAACGTCAGCTCAAGCTCAAGCTAAGACAGAGCTCCTTATCTTTCCTCCCTACCCTTCCTCTCCCTCTTCCCTGTCCATCCTTATTGATGGGGTCACTATCCGTCCCGTTCCCCAAGCCCGTAGCTTGGGCTTCGTCTTAAATTCTCACCTTTCCTTTAAACCTTACATTGACTCTGTTGCCAAATCCTGTCACTTCGCCCTCCATAACAGTGCTCGGATTCCCCCCATTCTCTGTCTCCTCTGCCAAAACCCTTGTTCATGCCATGGTCATCTCTCGCCTTGACTACTGCAACCTCCTCCTTGCTGGCCTCCCCCGCTCTCACCTGTCTCCCCTTATCTCCATCCAAAACTGCGCTGCTAGGGTCATCCACTCAGCCTGTCGCTTCAACCACATGCAGCCTCTCCTCTCCTCGCTTCACTGGCTCCCACTTCCTGAACGCATCCTTCACAAACTGCTGGTGTTCACTTGCAAAACCCTTCAAAACCTGGCTCCCCCTTACCTCTCAGCCCTTATCTCCTTACACACTCCTGCACGCACTCTCTGCTCCTCCTCTGTTCCCTCCCTCGTCTCCCCTGCTCCCCCAACCACCTTCGTCCCTTCTCCCTTGCTGCCCCCCATGCCTGGAACTCCCTCCCTGTCCACATCCACCTTGCCCCCTTCCTCCGCACCTTCAAATCCCTCCTCAAAACCCACCTCTTCCTCGCCGCCTTTCCTGACGCCTGTTAGACCTTTCCCCACAATATTTACTGCCTGCCCTCCCCGCAGACTCCTGCCAACTGCAACCAAGCCAAGCACGTGCACCTGCGACTCTGCATCCGCTTGAATGTTATTGATCCCTTCTCTCCCCTCCGTGTCTATTAGATTGTAAGCCGTAGACAGGGACCGCATCTTTCTTGTTGTTCTGTAAAGCGGCAAGTACACAGCTGACGCTATACAAATGCTAATAATAATAATAATTAATAATAGAACATTAAAAAAATAAACTATAGACCATGCTACCCACTGCTCTGCAGAAAAGCATGCGTTGTCGTGTCGAGTTTGGAATCCCTCCTGGTTAAATATACTCTTTATTTAAAGAGTGTTATTTAAAGCATAAATGTTGTCACTTCTGAAAAGTCAGTTTCAAAAAAAAAACGAAAGGTAGATGGAATAAGCAAACACGCTTAATGATAAACAGCATTTCTTTAGCACCTTTCGCCCTGAGATCACACAACGCTTTGCTATACAAACATTAGGCAATTAATTATTGCAGCTTTCCTGTGGAAAAAAAGCCTTTGAATACAGTAACAATATGAATACAACCTTAAAATCCAAAGGCAGCAAAAACACATTAAGAGCAACTGTAAAATATCCTAGGAGAAAACTCAGATAGAAAATGATGAAGTAAGGTTTTCACTAGTCCCTAATGAGTAACAAGGAAGCAATAGGAAATCTCCCCATGTATTCAAATTAGCGTGTGTAAGCCAGCCAGGGCATTACTTATACACTTGCTATAAACCATCACTGGCTTTCAAAAAAACATAAAGGCTTTCAAAAGAAGTTACTTGACTGAAACTCCAGTAATACACGAAAATAACCTGTTAGCAATGGCAGGTGGGCTGTGCAAGATCACACATCACTGCTTTATTGGCTACACGGATCAGTACTCCTGACAGTGAGCACTGCTTGGGTGAAGTGCTGGAAGAATATACTAGTTTGCTATTATAATTTATTATTTCTATAGCAGTTTTAGTGTTCAAAGTGCTTTACAATCCTCATCTAGTTCACCCTCACAACCAGCTCTATTGCTTCAGTGCTGCTCATAAGGGCCTACATAGACCCTAACTCCATGACTTTCTATCTGAGGTTTCTCCTAGGATGTTTAAACCCTCCACCCACATTGACAAGACACAGCAGTAGCAGCAATACCACATGAAGAGGAAGTACAAAAGGGTGGAGGGAAATGTTGTGACCTCACTTATTTGAGATAGTGATGAGGACAATTAATCAAAGAAAACTATGTTCCAAGACCTCAAAAGTACCTATTATAAGTCACACGATGAGTGACAAAAGTCAAAATAAGTTAAGCAAGACAAAACAGGTTTTGAGTTGTACATTACCCAAACTGTCGGAATACTCCATTTAGGAGATGTCTGTGCCCCTTATGGCTGACAGAAGGATCTGTTTTATTTATTTATTATAAAATTTTATGCTAAAAGCATCTTGGGGCGGCTAACAACATATTAAAACAAACAATAAATACAATGAAAATCCCACAATAAAAACAATTCACCCCTACCCCTCTCTAACCCAACCCACCCACCCCATCTCCCTCGGGGAAGGCACGGCGGAAGAGTCAGATTTTACATTGTCTATGGAAAGAGGGGAGGTCGGTGGTCAGGCAGACCTCTGACAGGAGGGAGTTCCACAGCTGCGGCGCAGCCACAGAGATTGCCCTCCACAGGGTTGACACCCAAGAAACCCGGGGGACCTCAAGGAGGGCGCCCCCGGCTGACCGCAGGGGCCGATCCAGGACCCAGAGGGTGAGGCGGTCCTGCAGGTAGGCAGGGCCCAGGCCATTTAGGGCTTTAAAGGTCAACACCAACACCTTGAATTGTGCCCAGAAGACTATCGGCAGCCAGTGCAGCGAGTGAAGCACCGGTGTAATGTGCTCGCATCGGCCCGTCCCTGTTAGGAGACGGGCTGCCGCGTCTGCAGCAGCTGCAGTCTCCAAACCAGCACCAAGGGTAGCCCCACGTAGAGTGCGTTACAGTAGTCCAGTCTCGAGGTAATAAAAGCATGGGCGATCGTAGCCAGATCAGACTTCGAGACTTACGGCCGAAGCCGACGTACCAGATGTAACTGGCAAAATGCCCCCTTCGCCACAGCCGCCACCTGGACATCCAGGCGGAGCTGCGGGTCCGGGAGCACTCCTAGACTCCGAACCGGAGATACCAGGGCAGGACGGACCCCATCAATGATGGGGGCACCACTGCCTCGGCCTTCCCCACCCACCATCACCTCCATCTTGTCGGGATTTAATTTCAGGCGGCTGGTCCTCATCCAATCCCCCACAGCCGCCAAACATCGGGTAAGCACAGAGACTGTCAGGCCTGAGTTGGATGAAAAAGAGAGATATAGTTGGTGTCATCAGCATATTGATGGCACTGTGCGCCAAACTCCCTAGCAACTTCCCCCAAAGACTGCATATACACATTGAACAAGAGAGGGGACAGATAGAACCCTGCGGGACCCAACACACGAGACCCCAGGGAGAAGATGAAAAATCAACCAGGAACACACGCCGGGTTCTTCCAGTTAGGAAAGAGTGGAACCATTCAAGAACGGTCCCGCCAAACCCTGCCCGGTCCCGCAGCCAAGTCACCAACAACTCACGATCAATGGTATCAAACGCAGCCAAGAGATCTAACAGGATCAACAGAGACAAACAACCCTGGTCCAACTCACGGGAGAGGTTGTCAACCAAGGCCACAAGCGCAGCCTCCATGCCATAACCTGAACAAAAGCCAGACTGTAAGGGGCTGAGAAGATTAATCTGGTCGAAATGCTCCTGCAGCTGCCGAGCCACCCTCCATACAATAACCTTCTCTAAAAAGGGAAGGTTAGAGACCGGCCTGTAGCTGGTCAGGATGCCAACGTCCAATGATGGTTTCTCGAACAGGGACTGCACTGCAGCCTCCTTGAGACAGTCCGGCACCCTGCCCTCCCCAAGGGAGGCGCTGACAATCCCCGCCAGCAATGGTCCTAATGTCTCCCGGCTAGCCTTAACCAGCCAGGACAGGCATGGATCTAATTCACAAGAAGTGGCTCGAACAGTCCCAAGAGCATCCCCCGCATCCGAGGGCAACATATTCTGAAATTCATTCCACAAAACAGGAAAAGACGGGGCTTCTACTGCCTCTGGCTCACCTAATGCTAAAAATGTTGCACGAAAACAGTGGTGGATTTGAGCAAGTTTATCCACAAAAAAGTCCACAAACAAATCACATCAGGCATTTGAGGACTCTAAATCCAGGCGGAGGGAGGCTGGACTGACCAGCCCCCTCACCACCCAGAAAAGCTCCATCAGGTGGGACTTGGCGGATGCAATGAGGGCAGCAAAGAAAACTTTCTTTGCTGCCCGCACCGCCACGGCATAGGTACATAACCAGACTGTATGCCACAATCGGTCAACTTCAGCATGTGAGTGATGCCATCGCCCCCTTCCCACTTCATCCGCTGCAGCTCCTCCATATACCATGGGGTCCTGCGTTGTCGGCGGTTCAGGAGCAGACGCATGGGAGCCATGTAGTCGATGGCCTCCACCACCACAGAATTCCACATGGTCATGAGGTCATCAAGTGAGCAGCCATCGAGATCAGAGGAAACATCCCCTAGAACAGTCTGGAACCTTCTTGGTTCCAGAAGCCTTCGGGGGCGAGCCATCTTAACTGGTTCCGCACCCTCCCGGGGGCCGACATGCACCAGGATACTGGCCTGGAGGAGAGAACGATCCGTCCATAAAACTATAAACTCTGTTCATAACTTGTAATTCTCTGCCATGCATACTATATAAGTTTGTGATACTATGGCCCTTTTTAAATGGACGGGAGGGGGCGAGGGGTGGGCGTGTCCGTGTGTGCTCAGTGGAGTGTACACGCACTTCTGGTGTGTGTGTGAGGGTTTAAACAGTGGTAGATGGGCGCGCGCTCAGTGTGCAGCTTCCCTGTGAAGCTGCAAGCTACCACCCGATGGCCACCCATGCCTTCCCCCACCCCCACACGGAGCAACCCGGGATTTTCTGGGTTGCTCCGTGCAGGGAGATGGTTGGAGATGGGTGGGGCGTGGAAGCACATACCCAACCACTCCCCACTTTTAAATGGGCACAACCACACAAGTCCACTGGGTGGACCTGCATGGTACCATCTCAGGCTCCATTCTCACCTGCGGCGGCGGCGGCAGTGGAACGGGCGAGGGAGCCGCAGCAGCGCGGAGGAGCTGGCGGCCGGGAAAAGAGCCGGTGTGAATGGGGATCTGCCGCGGCTTCTCTCGCGCATGTCAGGGCAGGATTTTGCGCCCTGACATGCACGAGAGAAGCCGCAGCAGATCCCCATTCACACACTGAGGTAGTAAGCTAGTACTGAGGTAGTAAGTAGCAACTGAAAGATGAGGTTACTTATTACATTCAAATTAATCTGTTTCACTGCTTGATAGAAAGAATTTAAGCCCATTACTACACTGAAACAGTCAATAATACTGACAAAGGGAAGCTGGTTCATTTTCACTGAACCGTCCCCTTTGCTCAGAGAAAATATTTATTTATTTATTTTTCAGATTTATACCCCGCCCCTCCTGCAACGCAGCTCTGGGCGGCTTCCAACAATAAAAATACACTCGGAGGTGCTGCGGCCCCACCACCGAGAATGCCCTCTCCATCGTGGGCCCCCACTTAACACGGG
This sequence comes from Sphenodon punctatus, assembly GCA_003113815.1. Taxonomy (NCBI): domain Eukaryota; kingdom Metazoa; phylum Chordata; class Lepidosauria; order Sphenodontia; family Sphenodontidae; genus Sphenodon; species Sphenodon punctatus. The sequence continues at coordinate 3,300,081 of QEPC01000068.1, forward strand.
GGACCTCCAGGAGGGCACCCCCGGCAGACCGCAGGAGCCGCTCTGGGGCGCGAAGGGCGAGGCGGTCCCTANGAATGGGGATCTGCCGCGGCTTCTCTCGCGCATGTCACGGGGGACCTCCAGGAGGGCACCCCCGGCAGACCGCAGGAGCCGCTCTGGGGCGCGAAGGGCGAGGCGGTCCCTAAGGTATGAGGGGCCAAAATGACTTGGATTAAAATTCTCTGTTAGTAAGAGTGGTCTCATTTACCTGAGTGTGAATCCAGTGAGCAGGAGGATGTGTAGTACATTTTACTGCCAGCTCTAACACTCCTTCTTGTTCCAACAGAGTAGGACTTGAACATATTGAAAATCCACCAACTACAGCAACCCCAGGAATAAAGAAATCGACCCTAAAAATAAACAAAACAACATTCCCTTCATTTAAAAAAAGGTTTCAAATATGCTTTCTCCAAGTGGCTGGCTTGGTCTAATCTGCTCAGACCTCCTTTCTACATGATACTTGTGTGCAAGCAGTGTTTTTGTGGTGGACTAAGCTAAATTTAGAACACACAAAACAGCTTCAATATTAGGATCAAACATTTTGCATGAGTGTAGGTGTATTTAGTGTGGTTAGTCAATTGCATGACAAACCTTTCCCATCTGCATCAGTGCCGATGCACGAGGCTAGTATTGCAAAGACACATTCTAGCTAGTTACAAAACAAAACGGCAAGTGTTACCCTGCAGCTGTCTGATGCCCTTTCTCCTAAAACAACTTCCACTTATGTGAACAGGACTCATACTGGCGGAAACGGCTAGCCCAGCCCCAAATAACTGCAGGATTACACTACTTGACTTGCAGTCAAGGTAAGAAACCTGCAAGGAAAAGAGTCCATGGCCACTTTCAGACATCCCCCCCCCGCCCATATTCTGGCTGCGGGGGGAGGGGGATGTGCAACCAGGATATCCGCGGGGATCGGCTGGTCTGAAAGCCCCCCCGCGTGGCTTTGCCAGCAGATGCACAGGAGTTCTGCATCCCTGCACGTGTCTGCCGGGGCTTTCAGACCAGCCGATCCCCACGCATATGCTGGCTGCACATTCCCCCCGCAGCCAGAATATGCGTTGGGGGGGGGGGGGGAAATGTCTGAAAGTTGCCTCAGTAAAAACACATTTCACCTGATGTCAAATAACACAAAAATCACAGTAATCTCAACAGCCAAATTAAGCGTTCAACACTAGAATCTTTGTCTCTTTCATTTTCACACAGCTGCACACCCAAGAGCTCTGAAAGAAAAGTGCAGGCCCCATGTAGTTCAGTTCAGATAAATAGAAAGCAGAGGCCTTTCAGCAGTCAACTGGAGCTGCAGGTGTCTGTTACCAAAAATCAGGTCCAAACTCGGTATTTCCTATAGGTGCTGTTCAGCCTTCTAGAAAGCCATATCTACATGGTGAAGTACTGATTACTTCAAACAGGACTGAAACAAGCTTTACAAAATGAGCTTTGCTGACAAGTAGGCTCCTCAGGAGTGCCAATATGTTAAAATATATTGAGTTGCTTCATTCAACCGAAAACAAAGGGTAAAATATTTATAACAGATTGTGTTTGATATCAGCCACTAGTGCTGAGAAGTTAAAAACAGTTGAGGTACCTAGGAGCATACAATTTGGCTTGAGAGGACAACCTATATAACATACTGGGGCATAAATAGTCAGTTCTTTGCTCTGGATCTGTTAGCTATGTTAATAACCTCAGGCTCCAGTGAGTCAACGAACTTTGCCTCAGTGCTGGTTAGCCACAGATATAAGAAGAGTGACCTGACTTAGCTTCAGAGGTCCTGAGTGCCTCTGAATTAAAATGGAGATCTGGGGATCTGCCCTTTCGACAATCAGATCCTAAATGACTAGAATGAGAAGCCAAGTAAAGAGAATCCGGTTCTGGGCTGCAGCACTGTACTAAAGATTAAGACTATCTCAAGTGAGGATACTAAAGCTCTCTATCTCCCTCTGCTGGAAAGGAAAGAAATTTAAATGCTGGGAGAAGGATGAATATTCAGAAAGCTAAAACCACAAATCTTGCCCCACATCTTACCAAAATATGTGTTCTGGGAAAGCACAAGAGCAGTTAAGAAGTTTCTCAGAGACTATGAAAAGATTATTTAAAAACATGGATTTTCAGTAAAGTTTTATGCTGCATAATAGCGTTTTAGTAGACATATATATACACACAGAAAAAGGATATGTGAATACAAATCCTGAAATTTAAGACATTACTAAATAACAGCTAAAGTTTTAATGAGCTATGTATTAAATACAGTACAGCAAAACATCTTGAAATGATTGCTTTTAGCAGGTTCTGGAAGACTGGGAAAGACTTCAGTTACAAAACCAACACTAGAAAATTGGTGACAGTCTAAGCGGAGGTGGCACTTCAAAAAATGACTGAGGGAAAGATGCTGCATTAAAAAGGGGAAAGCAGAGGCAGAGAATTAATAAATGTGTGGTTCTGTCCATCAGGTCTCAAAACGTTCATTGGTTGCTGAGGGTGCTAGAGTCAAATATTCAAGGATGAGATAAATATCCATCTATTGCGTCAATGAAAGTTTAGGCACATCAAGAAGACTATTATTGACCTTCTGTGCTCCATTCTTCTGTGATATTTAGGGTGATATCCTCCACCATTAAAGCCAATGGCTATTGACTTCAACAGATGGAAGACTGTCCTTTTCCACAAACATATGCATGCACAGTGTCTGAAAGTGCTCAAAGTAGGCAAAATGGTTTGACACACAAATATTTTCTTGCTGATTATTGTTTGTTGTCAAATACAGAAAAGAATCTACTAGATACTGAAAATGTAGATTTATTTTTTGGCCTATGCAAACCAGAATGATAAAACTCGTACATTTTTTTTGCTTAACTGGGAAGAGAAATGCTACAGCAACACTCCAGTGTGTGAACCTGTCCTATTCAGGAAAACAATGGCCTGTTTGTATTGTGAAGATTGGCGCTAACATGACCACACTTTATTATAGCCATAAGTATAGATAAGTTACTATGCCACATAGGATTAGAATACTTTCAAGGAAGAAGAAATGAAAAGAGTAATTATAATTAAAGCTTTCAGTTTTCAGTGCGATAATTGCCAAAACATTTTTGAAGGGTAAATGTGTTTTTCCAAGAACCAGCAAGAATTTAATATGCATCGCTGCACATGTGCAAAGACTGCATCAAATTGCTCCACAAACAGAAATTATTGCAATCAACAGCTTGTTTTCTGATTCTAAATATAAAAAGACTGCAAATTAATACTATATTAGCAACACATGCAGTTAACACCCTCACAGTTAAACTTTGGTTCCAACAAACCCTGTTTCCAGATGGATTAAGCCAATAGAAAGTAGAGCGCAGAAATAAAATATATAGAAGCATTGTCTTGAACAAAAGACCCAGATTTTAACATAGCCACCCAGATGTTAACATATCCTAAAAAAAAGGTTGAATTTTTTTAGGGAGGGGGGAGGAAGCCAAAACCCTATGTTTCTTGTTTTGTTATTAAAACTGGAAGACTGAACTGAAATAAACTTGCAGCACTCAGAGGCTGTTTATTATACCAGAGTTAGCAGAGTAGGAAATAGAGAAACAGAGGATCTTTAAGGAATTTGTGTAGTAACCAATTACTGGAAATAAACTACAGAAAAGCAATGAAGAAATCTAAATAAAGAACGGAGAAAAATTACAACTAATACTTATCCTATTTGCATGAACAGAGATACAATAAAAAAATACCATAATTTTAAAATTACTAGATTTCATTTACCAACTTTCTTATGCAGTGCTGCTGAGTGAGGCCACTTTTACACATTACCGGGGAGGAAAGGAAACCATCATGACGGCCATCGCAGCTCTATTCTCACGGGAAGTGGTGCGTGTGTGAGAACACACTATTCCACTTTTATTACACGGGAACACCTATCCTTGTAAAAGCTACATTGGTGGACACGGTCATGCGCGAGTGCTCTCGCGAAATAAAAGCAGTATAGCGCATTCCCACATGAGCTAATCCCCATGAGAATAGAGCTGTAATTGCCATCACTGAAGTTTCCCTGCCTCCCCGGTAACGTGGGAAAGTGGCCTCAATCACATCCTATTTAATTATAAAAGTATGGGAAATGTTTTACCCTAATATCCTTAACATTTCACTGTCCTGAGCTTTTATGCTTTTTTAGTACAACAGCAAAAATAAATAGCTTACCACTGTCCTGCTTTAAAAGTAAAATCTTTATTTGTGACCGCCAAGCGGAGTCGTTTAACTGTTTCAGACTCGTTAATAATTCCACATACTTTTGCTGAGGAAATAACCTAGAAAAGGGAGAATTTATGTTACATTTGTGTTTTTTTCAACAGTGGGCTCAAGACCCACCACCACTAGCATCCATTAGTCTGTCCATTACCTATGGTATTCTAAGACATAAAACCAAGGTGGAAAACAAAGAAAGACGGCATCACATACGTGTGTGTGTGTGTGTGTGTGTGTTGGGGGGACGGGGGAGGCGGAAAATCACACACCTACACAAACTGTCTCTAATGAAGCTAAAATCTTCTTGCTATGTAAAAATAAACTTATCTCAATCTATGTATAAATTCTAATCCAGAATGTAGAAAGTATTAGATTACTCACTATCATTTACATTTTTTAGAATCTAGGCCCCAATTTTACACATACACACACTCGCGTTTAGTCCCACTGAAACCAACACACATATTTGCTTTTGGAGCTGGGACTGAAGACATTCAGATAAACCAAGCATGAGTTACCAAGGTCTAATTATCTTCCTAAATATCTGTATTAATGTGTAAAACTTGCAACCAAACAGTACAAATTGAATGGTAATGAAATATAGAAGTGCCTCACACCTTAACCCCTCTCTTGCACTAACAAAAATCTCTTATTCTGAAAGAAACTATAAGCAGTCACTATGGCCCCATTTCAGCAAGGTACTTGGCCCCATTGGCTTAAACAGGGCTCTTCACAAGCTAACACAAAGGGTAAAAACACATGTGACAGTGGCGCAGCAGCAGCCTGAAACAGCCCAGGAAGGAAAGTCACGGCAGACACAGTCCAGGCCACAGTATGAACATGACTGTGGCCAGGGGAAAGTGTTGCCGTCCCACGCGCGCTGCACCCAGTGTCTCCCCCCGCCATGATGGGCAGCCATGGTGGCTGGCAATGGCAGCCCCGACCCAGGTTGGTGACCCACCAACAGACATGATAGCCCACAGTGGCCCGGTTGGGCAGGCCTCAGCCCAGGCTGTGACCTCAGAGGTTTTCAGAGGTCACAGCCCGAGCTAGCTGGGGCAATCCCAGGCCAACATCTGGCGGTGCCTGCACAGACGTGCAGGTGAGGTCCCAGGTAAAGCATGACAAAGTGGGTTGCTGTCACATCTTGTTTTAGCCGTAGTAAAATACCTTTCTGAACTAAGAGCTTAGGTGACCTTTACTGGTTCAGGGGATATCTAGTTATATTAAACTGTTTTACCAGATGATGTAAGAACAGAAAGATACCTAAAATAACTTCAGAATTAGATCTTTGGGAGACAAGTCTCCCAGCAACAACCCTGGGGTTGTTCATGGAAAAGCATCCCCCTTTCTCTAGCTAACTAGAAGTCCGATATAGATTTACTGCTTGCTTCCAGTTGTTTTTCCCTTCTTCCTTTCTGATCTCGAAGAAGTTTAACTTTTGGCTTGTAGAAATATAAAGCAGCAAGATATAACTTCATTGTTGTTGCACATTTCTATATACAATTCACTCACGTACAAAAAAACCCCTTTGCAAACGTGAGTGAAGGTTGCTATAGTTCCATTCTACAGACTGGAAAACTATGGTTGACTATTATCCTACAGGTATTACTATTCCAGTTCCCCAACATTCTTCACCTTCGGTGTAACTATTTTATACACCATTCTTCTGTGCAACCATCCAGCTACAAAAAGACAACATGAACCATTAAAATTAGAGCACACTCTAAAATGGACCACTAAATAATACAGCAATATATCAAATCTACTAATTGTACTGGTTAAAGCATTCTTTGGTATTCACTGTCCATCCTGATATGGCATCTATGCAAGTAACCCCCGAGTCTGCCCAGAACCCCGCTGGCTCCAGCAGGTCTCTGCAGAGAAGTCCTGTTGCAGAATTGTAAATCTTTGCTTCATATACCCACTGAGACTTGAAAGAATACTGATTTCACTCAGGGCTATTTTATGTATCGGATATTCATATCATGCAATATTCATAATCTGAGATGAAGCAAGATGAGAACATTTAAAGAGTATAAACTGAAGATTTGCCAGAGCCTGCATGAAAATCTAAGATTCTTGCAACAGCTAGTTGACATACGCATCTTTTCCACCACTCCACAAATATACTTTTCTAGTTATTCTTTTAATAAAGTCAGTGACAATAACTATGACAAGTTGTGCAGATAGGCAAGTACAGGTTTCAAAAAGACTTAAAATTATTAATTCCTATTAAAATGCATAGCTACAATACACGATTGTATCGTTTCTCATCCGTAAAGGATCACAAGTTTAAACAAATGAAACTTCATCCAGCTATACTCTAATTTAAACCACATGGCAGGAAATGATTTCTCCATAAAACAACATTTGAACATGTCGACTGTCCAGTAAAACAACAGGACACTTGCCAACTTAAAGCTGGTATACATTTTCTTAACTTTAATAGACAATATCAGAACAGGAAGCATACTCTTGTTGGCTGACAAAACAAGTGCCATGTAGGCTACTTAAAATGTTACTTCGGATGTAGAGGCCTCTACGGCAGGAAATGTGCATGCGGTTTTGCCCTCCCCTGTTTCCACCACCCTAGACTGCTTTAACCTTTTTTTTTTTTCTGGGGAGGGGGACAACACACTATAATTTTACTTATTAATTACCCAGTTGAAAGCTATGAGAGAACACCAAGTTTGTTGAAGATGCTTTATCAGGCTGTATGAAAGCAAATTGACAGAACAGATTCAGTGGGTGAGGCCACACAAACTGGGAGGGCCCGATCCCTTGCGCACCCTTGGCCAGGCAATTACAGCAGCAACGCTTAGGGGTCAGTGTGGTTGGTCCCCGCAGGGAAACCAGGCAGGCCGCTGTCGGTTGTCCCACCACGCCCCAAGGCTGGCGCACCACCCCCACACACCTTCCACTGACCCACCCACTATCTCACTCCAGTCATGGCCGTACGGTAATGGTGCCAGCACCCACCACTCAAAGCCCCACGTCGCGGATCAGATGGGGACTAGGTCCACGAGCGGTGGCACGCTACCTCAAGCTGGGCAGCCTTACCCCACTTTGGGTAAGGCTAATACGCTCTGCGTCCTTGGCCTTTTTCCAAGGAGGGAATAGCAAGCAGATGCCCGCCCCAGGATAGCGTGAGCATCTGACAGACATTGGGCACACAAGCGATTGCATCATGTGGCAATGACTCCCTGGCCTCTATGGTCCTCTTTCAGATTCTCCCCCAGAAATGCTCCCCAATGCTACAGGCTTCAAATACCTTTGCTTCTCAGACTGTTTCCCCAGGTATCTATGCTAAACACAGCTGGTGATTAGGGAGATTAGCAAACAGCATCCAAGGCCGCTTTCACACCTGTGATTATCTTCCAGTTTTGCAGCTCTCACGGAGGTATGCGTCACATCATTGATGTGGCAGGGAATGTTCACATTCTAACAAATCTTTTGGTACAGGAAAAGGTATTTTTCACATAAAGGCATTCACACCTTAGCTATCTAAGTATTCCAGATTAAGCTTTCCCTGTGCATTTGTCCCCTCCCTCCCCTATCCCATCGCCCCACACCTGCTGTACTTCCTGGGTCATAGGCCAGCGGTAGGCCCCGGAAAGGAGAGCGCAGAACTGCAGCAGGCTCCAATTCACTTGTTTTCCCCAATGTGTCAATAATTGACAGCAAGAAAGGGGGGGGGGGAATATTATCCTTCCTTTGCAGAAGTAATCAGGCTGCAGAGAGCAGTCGCCCTCCCCCCGAGGTAGTGGGGGAGGCAATTCAGGGGGAGTTGTGGTGGCATTTGTGCGATGCTCTGGGTCTCAAATCGTGCCTAAAATGGCACCCGGAGGACCCCTGAAGCACTTACAAAATCGGTTGCATGAGCGCACAGGCAGATTTGCACCACTTTCACATGCGCTTTACTGTTCCCATTCACACAGGTCTATTTCTAACGGAACAGCGACTCCCGTCACTGATCTGGCCGCCCTGTCATCCGTGTTTGTGAGTTCTCCAAGCCCCATCATTCATCCAGAAGGGAGCATTCAGACCCCCTTCAACTATGCAGGAATCCCTATTTAGCCAAAAGAAGTAAGATGTGAAAGGGGCCCAAGAAAGGAAGTAGCTGGTTACTTCAATGATCCTATCTGCCCATTTGCAGACAGCAAGTAGATTATAGCAAAAAGAGGGAACCATTTTTATGCTCAAGGCTGGAATTGTCAAAGGAGCCATGGGGAGTTAGTTCCCTATTCTGTTTTGGTAGAAGTTGGGTAGTAAATTCCTTTCAGTTCCTTTGAAGACCCCAGCCTAAATTTAAAATGAAGGGGGAGGGGGGGGGGAATGGTTTTAATCTGAAATATGAAATGAACTGGGGAAGGGGATTGTACAGGAACTATTTTATTCATTTTTATTTATTTCAATTTTTATCCCACCCTTCTCTCAAAAGGCTCATGGTGGGGTACAAAATAAAATATATAAACAAACATATAAGACACAAGCACAACCTCCACAAAACCCAACCCACCTACAATTGCATCCTCTTAACCGTCTTCCCCCTCACTCAGAACCCAGTTCCCTGTAACTAAGGGAGGTTTTACATGAGCACTGCATGCGGGGTGGGGTGGGGTGTGTCCACAGTCAGTGCGTGGGGTGGGTGTGAAGGCGTCATGCATGGGGGAGCACTTCAAGCAAACAGTCCTATTCATGGCCACCCGATCAATGCACCACCTACCCCGTCCACACATGGGGCACTCTGGCTTTTTCCGAATTCACACAAATGCTCCCCCACATGGACGGTGGGTGTCCATGCCGGGGGAGTGGGGGGACGGGACGTGTCTCATTTAAAAACATCCTAAGTAAGGGGTGGGAAACCTTTTCAAGCCCAGGGGCCGCATTGTCGGTCCCCGAACATGCTGGGGACAGCATGTCAAAATCAATTCTAAATCAATTAAAATATAGGACTAATTAGCATATTAATTCAAACTTAATTAAAATTAAAAATAAATTAACACATACATTAAAAATGTAAAGGATCCTCCTCAAACACGACAAACACTCATTCATTCACACACGCTCACTCATTCATTCAAACAAACAACACTGTTGCCGCTAATGTTACTACTTGCAAATGTCCCTCAGTCATTTCCTGAATCTGACATGCTGGGACAACATTTCCCAGCATGCCATATTCAGGAAATGGCTGGACCTGGTATGCGCAGAGGAACATTTCAAACAGCAAAGTTGGCAGCAGCAGCAATAGGCGGAAGGGCGAGCAGCGCTGTGGAAGTCAGGGTCACTGGGGCACCCAGGCAGGCAAGCAGAAGTTCCTCCCCCTGCCCAGGCTGCTGAGTGCGGGGGCTTGCTTCACAGTGAGTGTGTACAGTCTGCAAAAGTCTGCCTGGGCCACAGAGAGGTGGGTGCCAGGCCACACAACATAGAAGGGTGATAGGTTGGCGAGTTGGAGGAAATTGCCCCATGGGCCGGAGGTTCCCCACCCCTGCCCTAAGTGAAGCATGTGCACTGCAACTTCTCAATCTCATGAATGTACTCGTCTCTCCCGATGTTCACCTCTCGCTTGTCTCCACCTCCATTGTCTCATAGATTGTAAGCCCCTTGGGAGTAGGGACCTGTCTATAACTATTGAGTGTACAGTAGCAGCTACACTGCTGGCACTATATAAATTAATAATAATAATAACAATAGTCCAAAACTGTGTCATAGTTACCTAATCCTACGCTGTATTCACCCATTCTCTCATCTTATACTTCAAACCCAATCCTGTATTATAGTAATATACAAGACTTATTGAGGTAGTGTCCACATGTTCTTATCATAGAGCAGGGATGGGGAACCTCCGGCCCACAAGATACTTCTCTCTGGACCCCAGCGCTTCCTCCTGGCTCCCATTCAATGCAGTCCCGCCTTCCTTGATTTCATGGCCCGCAATCTCTCTGGCGAGCCACACTAAGGGGAGCCTAGAAGGAAGTGCTTCAGTGGAGTCTGGAGAATGTCTGGAGAATGCACTGGCAGAAGCATTCCTCCCTTCACTGAGAGGGAATTGTCAGTGGAAGCATTCCTCCCTTCCTTCCATTCACTCACCTCCCTTCACTGAGAGGGAATTGTCAGTGGAAGCATTCCTCCCTTCCTTCCATTCACTCACCTCCCTTCACTGAGAGGGAATTGTCAGTGGAAGCATTCCTCCCTTCCTTCCATTCACTCACCTCCCTTCACTGAGAGGGAATTGTCAGTGGAAGCATTCCTCCCTTCCTTCCATTCACTCACCTCCCTTCACTGAGAGGGAATTGTCAGTGGAAGCATTCCTCCCTTCCTTCCATTCACTTCACTGAGAGGGAAGGCGGGCTGCTTTCCTCTTCTTCTGAGTGGGGCTGGCTGCTGCGGAGGCTGGAGATCCGGCAGTGCTCCCCTGCTTGTCCCGGCACGCCTCCACTCAGCCCGGCAGCTAATAGACCTGGCTGCGCCATGCTGGAGCTACTCCATCTTCCCAAAGTTTGTGTGCGCGCACACACTTGTGGGCAGGGGGGTAAGCGAGTGTGTGTGAGAGGAGCTTGTGTGTATGTGTGAGAGAGCGTGACTGAGAAGGGTGCTAGTGTAGGGGAGGCAAGTAAGTGCGTGCTTGTGTGTGTATGAGACAGAAGGGAGTGGGTGAGTCGGGGGTACGTGTGTGTGTGAGAGAGGAAGAGGGGATTTGGGGGGCTCTGTGTGGGGAAGAGTGAGGGATGGGGACCAGAAAGAGAAGGCGGATGAACACATTGATTTTTTATTCATTTTTTAACTTTGATTACTACTCAATTGATTTTAATCACTTTAATTGATTGTAATTGATGTTAATTGGATATGAATTTATTTTAATTGATTTTAATTACCTTATTTAATTGTTTTAATTGGATAATAATTTATTTTACTTGATTTTTAATTGTGGCTCCTAGAACATTTTCAAGTTGCGAATGCGGCCCCCGGACCGAAAAAGGTTCCCCACTCCTGCCATAGAGTCAGGCTTCAATGTATGAATGCATAATAAAAAGGTAGTCTTGCCCTTGTAAACCATTCCAGAATTAATAAACTCAAACTCATTGTGAATAAAGAAGTAGATCTTCTGTGCACACAGTACACCTACACATCCAAAGACCTCTAAGCAAGTATCCCATTAGAACTGAAGAACACCACCTTTATGTATTCCAAACAAAAAAGTCATATTTTTTAAACTTAAAAATCTTTCCTCTCATGAAATATCTTTATCTTTCAGCCCTACTTTCTAGAAGAAAGAAGCAGGGGAAAGGCAAGAACTATTTCTCTTCTTTCTAAAGGTAACTTACAAAACCTGTGAGATAAAATTCCTGCAGGGCTTTCTTGTCATTGATAATTATACCAGGTCCTAAGGTTTCCTAAGCTAGAACTATCCAAACTTACCCAGGAAGTCACTCACTCTTGTTTCAACACGATGACGAATATAGACAGATTCATGCAACATTTCCCAACTTTGTTTTTAGCTTGAAGCCATTTTTACTACGCAACCACCTCAACACACCAAGCCATTCTTTTACTATACCTACAACCACCTCAGAACACACCATCTTTACAACATGCATACACAAAAAGACAACTCACACAAAATATCAAATACAACCATCCAATATTTTCACAACATATGGTTCAAAAAACTTCTGGTCTGTAGAGCATAGGACTAACCTCCTGTCGAAAGTTATTTGCTGTTCTTTCCAGGTGATCTGTTTTCCTCTTGGATTTCATTGTGCTTCAACAAAAAGCAAGCAGAGATTAGCCATTACTGCAAGCATGCTTTACAGTTCAATCATTAACATTAAGTAGGATACTGGAGATATCTATTAACAAGAAAACATGGTGCAGAAGTCAAGCAATAATTCATGAAGCTAGAAAAATCTCTCCTCTTGTAAATTTAATAACCTTGGTTGCAATCTACAAACCACATACTCCAGAGTAGTCAAAGAGTGTTTTTAAACCAGCAAGGTGGGAGGGAGGCATGGCCGCTGACTGCCACAGCTGCAGAGCAGCCACTTAGGTGTTTTGGGAGAGGGATTCTACCATGGCAGCCGCCTTGCACACCCCCTGCCACAGACCCTGGGAGAGAGGGAAGCGCGCCAGGCTGGCCCTTGAAACAGACATGTCCCAGGCATGAGCGTTGGGGAACCTGGCTCCCCAGTGCTCATAGCCAGTTCCTACGACTTGCAAAGGCCATGTTCCCCACCCACAGTGCCTATGAGCGGCGGACCTGTCTGCTGGCATGGGTGGCCACCCCAGTTCATATGGACAGAGGATGAGCGTTGACCCACACTTTTTTGGCTTGCCCCTCGGCACTCCAGATTTCTCGGCAGTGCACCGAGTGGCTCACGGGAGCACACATCTCCCTGCACCATCTACAGGTGGGTGGCCCAATGAGTGGATCCTGGGTGGCCATGCATGATAGCATCTCATTTAAAAACACCCTTACTAAAGCCTTTTCATTGGGATTACTCCAAAGTAACTCGTTTGTGGCCTTTGTGATTAGCGAAACATTTTTATTAATTACTAAAAGTTTGATCAGTTTCTTGTACAAACAATACTATCACCTCAATCTCTTTAAAACAAATATTGATCACTGTTTGTAGGCCGATAACCTACCCATTCATTGTGCAGTAACATGAAGCTGTATGCCGTAATTGTAGGAACGCAGAACAAATGGGAGAAATTCCAGTAGTGCTTCTCAGTAGCTGAGGAACAGCAACAGCAGCAGCATGGGCCATAGTGTTCCTTGGTCAAAGTCACAGAACCTCAAAATTCAATTAAAAAGGTTATTCAGTTAGTGCTTATTATTCAACTCATTTCTTTTCTTCTGTAAACCAATAGGCATGGTTCAGGTTTGAGAATGGTTCAGAATCTCCAGAAGTCCAAAACAGCCCCTTACCTCAAACTACATTAATTTTGACTGAGATGAGCAAGCCATTTTTGTACTGATCAAAGACTGTTTTTTCTTTTAAAAGGGTGTTTTGCTGGTTGGCACACATGGAATGAGTGGCTCATAGTTCATCCTCAAGGGGCAAGGTGCTCACATCTCAAAAACCACACCACCAGTTGTAGTTAGCTCACTGGTTGTAGCAAAGCATTGACTAGCCCATGAGTGACAGCTATCTTCTCACCCTACAAGTGGTCTGTCCAGGTCATTACCAGTGCACACTTGTGGGATAGTACTGGGAAGCTTGCACTTAAAACTGACTTTGTCTGGACTGCAGCTATTTTGTTGATAAAACAGAGAACTACCAAGCTGATCGCTTTAATGAACTTCTACAAAAAATAAAAAACACCTTAATCAATCCTAGCACTATTAAAAAATACTTTTAAAGATGAAAGGATTTTAATTTGTTATGCACAGGATTGCACTGTAGTGATCTATAAATGCAAAAGTCTCAAACATGAAAATCAAGGCATTACATTTTCTTATTAAAGCGTTAAGATTTACATTGGGTATTTTCACACATGACGGTGCATTGTGCCGTCATGCTTTGATCCTGACTGGGGTGAGGGCAGGATCTGGCCCAGCCATCGAACAGATGTGTTGGTGGCCTGGGCCACGGAGAGAGCAGGGCGATGTGCATCTGTACGGCCCTGCCCCCTGCACTGCTGAACGTGGCCTAACTTCCTCCCTGACGGGTGGACATGGCGGCCTATGAAGACACCATGCCCACCCGGAACAGCCCCGGACCGGGGTCAGGTATAGAGATCAAATGCGACGGCCCAGTCCACCCCGGTCCAGAGCTGCTTTGCATGGGCTGCAGCAGCACTTAACCCAGGGTTGTACATCGGGATGGTCCCAAAGAATAACCTGGGCTAAAAACCACCATGGTCTGTGCAAACCCTGGGTCCAGTCTGGGGAAACATCTGGTGGGCTGTTTCAGATGTGACGGGACTATGAGTGGCCACATGGGTCAAAACATGGCTACCTGTGGTACCATCTGTCACGAGGTTGGGGCCCTCTCTTCCTTTAGAGGCTGTCTCCCTAATGCCCACCAGGCCAGCCGCAATCCAGTTGCCTGTGCCCGCGTGGGTTCCCACATGATCAGAAACCCTCACTGCAATCAGGGAGCTTTCAGAGGTCCACACCCCCAGAAACACCTCCCCTTGATCTCCCAGCCCAGCCGTAACTCACGAGAACCTTCTCTGGCCACCCATGACTTGGAAGACTTCACAGTGGGGTGTCTTATATGAAGAAGGTTCGTCTAGACTCTCACCTAGAGTGCCCCCCTGATGAACCCAAGGCCAAATAAGCACACTAGACTTGATTATAAAACATATATTGGGTACATACAAGTACAAGGCTGCTGATCAGATAGTGCAAGTCAAAATCAAAGTACACACATTCTAAAGTACACTGAAGTTCCCTAACTGTCCCCTTACCCTAAGGCTTAGTCCAGATTGGGTCCAACACATTCTTTCGTGGCTTTGATGTTTAAGCTGGGCACAAGTCCTTTAGAGCCTATTAAAGTCTCTAGTTCATGTCTGCAGCAGCTCTTCTGCTGAGCTGCTTTCTCCTTGAAGTTCAAGATGGAAGATCCTGAAGATCCTGTGCCTCTGTTCACAGGGGCTTAGGTGACTTCCTGTGTCCTGCTGCTATTGTTCTTTCAATGTCCTTGTAGATGGGATGCCGTCCCTCACCTGGCCCTTACCTTGGCAACAAACTGCTCACTTTACTTAAAAGGATTCCATCCCCCCATTCTGCCAAACTAGTTTTAGCAAAGGGGGATAGGGCTTACAATCTTCTATGTATCTTTAGTAGTTGTTGGTAATGATATTTTACCCCCAGTACCCCAACTTTTGTGTCTCATTACCCTGAAATGTCTGTGTTGCCCCTTTGTCCCCATGACACCATCATGCCTGAAAATATCCATACACTGAAATTAAAAAGTGGTGTTTTAAGTTTCTTCTACTAACTGAACAACTACCCTGGCAAACCAGGTAAAGAAAAGATGACCAAGAATATCAACAAAAAGTCAAACAAAAACAAAACAAAATATTTCTGGGTGTGAACGAGGAGGAATCAATAAACACTCTAATCTTGGTAAATCTCTGTTTTTCAAGAGATTTTTCCATAATTTTTTATCATATTTCCAGGACAGTTTGTTTATGCTACACCATTTTGCATCCTTATACTTTCAATTTTGTGTTCCTATTTAAAAAAACACATTAGATTCCTGTAAATTGGTTGATTGATTTTTGACTGTGTTCTTTAAAGTGACTTTTAATGCATTAAAACAGCAATGATTCAGTAAATTTTAATGATTATACTCCATTATCTCAGCTTTTCGCTAAAAGCAGAGTTGGCTGGCTCCTTATAGCAATTTGTCCTGCTCATGATCTCAAGAAAATGGCAAGTAGAAATTTTCATAAACTGAACCCTCCAAATGGAATGTATGAAACATTCATTTGGAACTTAGTTTTAATATTTCAAGTCAAGTTTAATTTGCCAATTTTAACAACTCTTAGGGTTAATTTTATTGGCTCCAATCCTGCATATGTTTACACTTCTCCATTTACATCAATGGGCTAAGCACAGTGAGTGCTTAGCAGGAACATACGTGTCTGTATAATTACTAACTTAGTATTTAATTTCCTCTGAACTGGAACCTTTTTGTATGAGGTAGTATAAAATATATTTTGATGGTAAAGCACTAAGACAGGCAGATTATAAAGAGAACTATTCTAAATTAAGCATTCTATAATCTGATGGTTACCCATTTGCTGTTACATATAGTACTTTGACATATGCAAAATGTTAGAAACTTGAGTCAAAGTGTTGCAAGCATTAAAATTCCTATACGATGCCCAAGCGCAGTTTTATTTTTTAATTTTTTAAAAGTATAATGAAACAGATATGCTCAGCCTTAACAGCATGTTTTCTTTGAAGAAAACAATGAGTAGGAATAAAGATTATACTATCCTTTCCAAAAGGTTAGGAAAATTAATGGTGTAGTACACAGAAACCTCCACTGGTAATATTTATGCCATTCTTGTTTTACATGTAGACGATTGCACTACCTGTCACTAGGGGTATTTTCAAATGTGACGTTACCACAGTGGACACACATACTCCAGCGCAGCCACCCGTGGTGGTGTCACGTTTGTGCCTGCCCGCCAGATGTTAACTGCAGGCGGGAACACTTACCCTGGACTGTGGCAAGATTAACTCTGGGTTGTGCGCTAGGCTCCCTGCCAGTGCACATCTCGGAGTTAGCCCTACCATGATCTGGGCAAACCTACCCCCAGACCATCATGTCTGATGGCCTGCTCTACCTAACTCCAGCTGGTGGCCAGAGCTTTTCCTCTCTGCTGTCCTCCTTCCCTCCCGCCTCCCTTGAGGAAATCTCCTCCCTGCCCTCCTCCTCCAACCCCTCCACTTCCCCCTGGACCCTTCCTTCCCGCCTCCTGACGTCCATTGCCCCCACTGTCGCCCCTCCCCTCTGCACATCATCAACCTCTCCCTCTCTTCCGGCTCCGTCCCCTCTGCCTTTAAACACGCCACTGTCTCCCCCATCCTCAAAAGGTCCACTCTGGATCGCTCTGAACCCTCTAATTACCGTCCTGTCTCGCTCCTCCCTCTTGCTTCCAAGCTCCTTGAACGGGTTGTCTACTCCCATTGCCTCGACCTCCTCTCTGCCAAATCCTCCCTTGACCCCCCCTCCAATCTGGCTTCCGCCCCCTTCACTCCACTGAAACCGCTCTGGCTAAGATCACCAACGATCTTCTTGTGGCTAAATCCAACAGCCTTTACTCTCTCTCATCTGGTCCTCCTTGATCTCTCTGCTGCCTTTGACACAGTTGACCACTCACTCTTGCTTGATTCGTTCCACTCCCTTGGATTCCAGGACTCTGTCCTTGACTGGTTCTCCTCCTACCTCTCTGACTGCTCCTTCAATGTATCTCTTCCTAACTCCTCCCCCTCCTCCTTTCTACCCCTCTCGGTCGGGGTTTCCCAAGGCTCCGTCCTTGGCCCGCTCCTCTTCTCTATCTACACCCAATCCCTAGGCAAACTCATTGCCTCCCATGGCTTCCAATACCACCTATACGCTGACGACACTCAACTGTCTCTCCACTCCTTCCCTCTCCCCCTCTGTTCAAGCTCATCTCACCAACTGTCACTCCAATATCTCCGCCTGGATGTCTCAACGCCAACTCAAACTGAACATGGCAAAAACTGAACTCCTGATCTTCCTTCCCAGTTCTTCCTCTCCCCTGTCAATTGCCATTGACAGGGTCTCCATCCTCCCTGTCCCCCAAGCTCGCAGCTTGGGCTTCATCTTCGACTCGCACCTTACCTTCAAACCTACATTGATGCCGTTGCCAAATCCTGCTGCTTCTCTCCCCACAACATTGCCAAGATCCGCCCTTTTCTGTCTGTCTCCTCTGCCAAAACTCTCATCCACGTCCTAGTCATCTCACGCCTTGACTATTGTAACCTCCTCCTTGCTGGCCTTCCCCGCTCCCCCCTTTCTTCCCTCATCTCTGTTCAAAACTCTGCTGCCAGGATCATCCACCTAGCCCGTCTCTCTGACCACGTGAAACCTCTCCTCTCTCCACTGGCTCCCTCTTCCTGAGCATATTCTGCACAAGCTCCTCGTTTTCACCTACAAAGCCCTTCACAACCTCGCTCCCCCCTACCTCTCTGCCCTGATCTCCCTCCAAAGCCCTACTCGAGCACTCCACTCCTCCTCCATCCCCTCCCTCACCCTCCCACGCCTCCCCTGCTCCGCCAACCGCCTTTGCCCCTTCTCCCTCACTGCCCCGCATGCCTGGAACTCCCTCCCTGCGCTCGTCCACCTTGCCCCCACCCTCCAAGTCCCTCCTCAAAACCCACCTCTTCTGCTCCGCACTTCCAAACTCCTGCTAAGCATCCCCACCCAGGATTATCCCCCACCAACTCCCAATTTACTGTAACCAAGCCAAGTACGTGTACCTGAGTTCTCACATCTTCATGAATGTCGCATCCCTTGTCTCTCCCTCTGTTCTCCCCTTCCCTGTCTCTCCTCCCCGTCTTTAGATTGCAAACTCTCGAGCAGGGACCATGTCTATCTTGTTCTCTGTAAGCGCCAGGTACATCGCTGGTGCTATATAAATGCTTATAATAAATAATAATAATAATAATAGGCTGCCTCACCCGCCCTTCAGGGAGGGGGGCCATGCTGAGCAGTGCAGAGGGCGGCACCGTGTGGATATATGGTCTGCACGGCCACTCACCCTCTTCCCAGCCCGAGTCACTTATGTCCAGTGGCAGGACCTGATCCTGCCTGTGGTGAGGGCTCTCACCACGGACAGGATCAATGTGCGGTGGCTCCTCGAGCCATTAGTTTGAAAATACCCTGCGTTACACCAATTTTTCTTCTGGACTCTTGCAGACTCTCTCACATGGAGGCTGAACTTTGACAGTGAATACTTTGAATTACATCAATGGGGCTGATAGTAGTCAAGTTACAGTGTTATATGTTTAGAGGACATGACTTTAGAGCGCTTCTTGAAGCAAGCTCTGATCCAAGCAGACGCCTCCATAAACATTTGTGTTGAAGTCAGGGAGACTTCAGTATCTTCTCAGCTACCATTTACTTCAATGGATGGATGACTGCACCCTTTATTGCACCCAATAACAGCAACACCACATGGATTAAGGTTAGGTACTCCCTTAACTAATGTGGGTTAAACAATGTAGACAAGCAACTAGATCTAATGGGCCAATGGCTTCCTCAAAAATTACAATATGGCTAGAACAGGCAAGTATATTGCGGAGTAATAGTTCAAACTATAGTTAAAGCTAGTTGTTTAAGAAATATGTACATATTGATTTTATTTTTGCATGTAGCTTGCTATAGCTCAGAACATCTCTCAACTACCGAATACCTCAGGCAATATTTTACCACCACCATGCACCTTAACTGTGCTGGTTGAAAGATATCTATAAGTAATGCAGATTAGTAAGAAATACAGCATAAGTCCCACCATGTTTGCAGTATTAAAGGGTCAAATAAATGCTAGTCACAGACAAGAGATGAGTTGTAGTGAACTATATAGGATAGTAGAAAGAGAAATTATAGTCATAAGGGTAGAATACTTGGGATTATGGACCTGAGAAGAATGATCCTAACTCCACTGAAGTCAGAGGCAAAAATTCCACTGACTTTAATGGAGTGGTTTCCACTATTTTCATTGGGTGCAGCCACATGAGCTGCAGAGGGTCTGATGGCCCCATGGCAGGCAATTGCTGCTGCCACAATGCAGGGCATGCACGGGAAGCCAGCCAGATGGTTGTGGGAGGGTGCCACCCACGTAAGTGGGGCCCCACCTCCTTCCCGCAGCCAGACTGAGAGCTCACCCCGGGCTGTGACGTGGCCACAGGTGGCTCACAGCACTGCACTGCGAGTGGCAGGGCAAGCGCACCCCATCACACGGGATGCCCTGCCCTGGCCAGCCTTATCCCAGTTGGGGTACGGTTGTTCCGTGACATGTCCTCGGAATTTCCCCGAGAGGCGTGGTAGCCTCCCCAGCCTGTCTCATGTGGCTACTTGGGTTGAGAACAAGCGATTGTGTTAGAATTCCAACTCACATTTTGTGGTTTCTGACATTTTAATTTTTTTAGAAAAAATACATGTAATCTGTAAACTGCATGTACTCACATTCTGTATAGTTTGCAACTTTTTTAAAAATTACATGTAATCTCATGTAAATTGCATGTCATTTTAGACT
Organism: Sphenodon punctatus; assembly: GCA_003113815.1. NCBI lineage: Eukaryota > Metazoa > Chordata > Lepidosauria > Sphenodontia > Sphenodontidae > Sphenodon > Sphenodon punctatus. Next base: position 3,320,109 of record QEPC01000068.1, read on the forward strand.
TGCTGCTAGCTCTGAAATGTTTTGTGGGAACAACAGTAACAAAGTGCTACCATGTACATTTCAAAACATGTACAACAAATTCCAAATATAATCCAAAAATCCAAGGCCTCAATCCAGCAGTTTTTTACATGCTTAATGTCAGTCCAATGTGTAGTTCTGCCGCTGCACATACATATAAATACCTTGGCAAGAACAGGGCCTAACTCATTTAGAACTAGCCAACACAATACTGGAACTACTCACGCACTTGAAAACCTTTTGCATAAATAATTCCTACTAACCATAGTGACATCTGCTGGTGAATAAGTGGTCTTATTTCTGAATCTGATCATCTTGGGGATTCACTTTGGCTAGCATTAAATTGAAGTGGGGAACTCTGAAAATTAATACCAGGTCCAGGTCCGCATAGATGTTGAGGGCAAGAGTGCTTAATAGGTGTGCTCAGGAAGAGGAAGGTCCAAATCATGAATTTGTCCCCTAACCATGGCTGTTTTTGCACGGACATCCCCTGCATTGGGTGTGCGGTGGGGGTCCGTGCACGCGGCATGGCAGCGGGTGAGGGAATGGGTGTCCGCCCATGAAAACACCACAGGCAGTAGGTCGGGGTGCGTGCACACTCCCAGCGCACACCCATCACCCACTCATGTAGCCATCCGATAAAACGGGAGGCACCATGCATGGAGATGGGTGTGCGCCCGTGGGAATGGGCACACACCCATCTCCACCCACCATGGTCCGTGTAAAAAGGGCCCTTTTGTGCATATCTTTATCTGTACCCCCTTAGCCCTGTGCTCAGTCTTTCAGAGCTTGGAAGTAGGAAGTGGATCTAAGGGGCAGCTTCAGGCCTTGAAAAGGGGTCAAATAAAAACTATTCGCAGGCTGTATTTGGCCTACAAGTTCGAAGTTCCCCACCTTCGTTAATTTTGGGTGTTTGTAGACAAGCGCCTCCCCACCCATTACCCACCTATCATGCATGTTACAAGGCCGCATTGGTACCTTATGCAGCCTCGCAACATGCATGAGGAGTGCGTGATGGGTGGGGAGGTGTTTGTCTAAAAACACCCTTTGGGTGTTTTTAAATGAGCACCAGGGTGTGTGTGTGCATGTGTCCATGGCCACCAAGTGGTACGCCACCCACGCACACAATGTGCGTGGGGAGTGCTTCAAACGAGCAGCTCACAGCGGGTCTCCCCGGCCAGCACAGAACACTCCCCTATTTTTCCAGGAGTGCTCTGTGCACGGCCATGAGAGGCCGTTGCATGGGTCACGGAAGTGCATCTCGCCATGCACCACCGTCACATGAGCAGTTTATCACCCCCAAATACTCTCCTTTTGCAGAGCTTTCCGTAAGTTGCTACCCTACCCAATATACAAAAGGCCTTTGACCTTCCACTCCTCCTCATTAGGACAATCTTCTCCTTATTCTAATTTCCACTGCCTCTCTTGCCTTATAAAACCTTCAAGAAAAACAGCCGCTTAAGCTACCGTTCCCCCCCCCATTTCCTACTAAACGTTAACAGGATGACAGCACAACTCCTCTTGTAAGAGAGAGAGTATGTGGTTACTGTTTGTGTCTCCATCGCTTACATTTGGGACCAAGCAGTTCAAATATCTTTTTTGGGGTGAGATTATGCGAGCTTTCAGGCCGCACAGGGCCCTTCCTCAGTCACCTATGCCTACGAAGTGCCTTCATTACCTCAAGGCTGGAGCACTGCAGTGCACACTACATGGGACTGCCCTGGAAGACTGCTCAGGGACTGCAGCTTGTGTAGAATGTGGGGGCCCACCTCTTTGACAGGGGTGGGGGTTGCTGCAAGCACACTGTACCTACGCGTCAGAGTCCACACTAGCTGCCAATAGTGTTCCAAGCACAATTCAAGGTGCTGGCTTTGATCTAGAAAACCCTAAATGGTCTGGGCCCTACCTATCTCAGAAACCACCTTCCTCCTATAATCCTCCATGGCCTCTACCATCAGCCAAGAGCATCCTCTTCAAAGTCCCACCATCATAGCTGCTCCATGGATCTAGAACTTTCTTCCCTTTGAGGGTCATCTAAGCACTTCTAGGCATTTTCAGAGGCAGTGCAAGACCTATTTATTTGGCCAGGCATTAACAGGCAGGGGTTCATCCTGGAGTGGAGATGTTCATGTATTTTATGTGGTTTTAACTTTTATTTTATGTTTTTATGATGTTGTTAGCCATCGTTAGCCTTCAAGGATAGGGAAGAATAAAAATTGAAATAAATAAGTTAAACACAACAAAGATGTGTTTCTAAGTTTAATACGACATCCGATATCAACCATGGTAACCTGAACAAAAAGATTTGCCCTAAGTCTCCCACAAACACCCTAAATCAGATGAAAACAAACTGAGCACGTAAAGTGTAACATCGTATACTGACACCCAATGTATAAGGCTTGGCTGTTCCGTCAGGTTTTCAGTGAGGGAGATAGGTGAAGGGTGGTTTTTTTGTTTCATTTGACATCTCCAGTATGGGTTGTTTTATGCTCTTGTTTTATTTATTGTTTTGTTTTATTCATATTTATATTTAATTATTGTTAGCCACCCTGAGCTGCTTCGGCAGGAGGGGCAGGATATAAATTAGGTTCAATAAATACAATAGCAACAACACACAAAGCAAAGTACATTCCATTCCACAACACTATGGGTAGACCCAGGTACACAGAGCAATTTCCCCTTCTTTTCCTCATTCATGTGCGCAAGTGGGTTTTTGTAGATGTATGACTCTATTGCTTTTACATTACTCAGAATTGCAGCTTACAATTATTATTATTTTGTAGTCCAGAAGATGGTGTCACCCTGCATCAAAATATAGGACTGAACAAAACAATTTCCCTCCCAGGGGCCACTCTGAAAATTAGTACAAGGCGCGCCACGCCTCCTCATGTTTAGGGACCTCCTCGCTGCTCCCTGGTTACCCTAGACTCAGTTTCTCGGTGTTTTGGCGGCAGGAACTGGATCCAAGAATTGGAATGGGCCACACCTGGTCTCGGAGACTGAGGTGCCGCTGAGTCCCACCCCTGATTTAAGAGACGAGGACAAAATAACTCAGGCGGTAGCTTCACACTGGCCTGGAAGCTTTGCGCTCTTTTCAGCCAACAAAAACTCTCTCAGGCGCCAGACACCGCGGGGCCACGGGCTGCAAGTCGCCCTGACCGGCGCTTGGGGGAGAACAGGAGCGGACGGTGATGTCGCTGCCCCTGACTCTCTCCCCCTCCCGCCGCCCCATTGGAAAAGCCGGTGGCTCAGAAAGAAGCGAAGAATTTGGGTCTGGGCACTTACTGCTTTAGCTCCCAGCGAATAACTTCCCCGGCCGCCGCGACTCTCTCAGCTCCCCCACGTTCTCCCCCTTCACATGGACCCGGCACGGCCCCTGCCCGGCAAGCACCGCTTCCGCATCACGTGACCTAGGAAACCCCGCCCGCCGTGCACGTAACGGTAGACGCGTGACAATGGCCTGTCGGCTCGGGCCTCTCGCTACCCGGCTAAATCCCACCCTGGGGCCAAGCAGTCGGCGACGCGTTCGCAGTAGCACTGGAGGTTCACGGGAAAGGGAAGGCACAGCGTATCCGCCTCTCCTTGAGGCCTTGACCCCCCCGAGAGCTGTATGTGCTGCTGCTGCTCCCGAGGCGGATCTTGGCCTGTGTGAGACACAAACAAGCCCGCTCTCTGGCCAGGTATCGCCAAGCTGAGAAGAAGCAAAACTACCCCCAACCTAATGCCAGGAGTTTAATCGCTTGGTGAGGGTGTTGGCGCGTGCGCCAAAGCCTGCTAGAAAGCGGATTGGCTTGTGAGAAATACGGCGCATGCGCACGCTGGAACACGTGCGTTAAGACGGAAGATCTCGTCACAAGTAAGCGCCGCGCCTGCGTAGTGGGAGAGCCGGCAAGTCGCACTGAGGAGCTGGAAGCGGCGCGATGTCAGTGTTCCACGATGAGGTGGAGATTGAGGATTTCGAGTACGACGAGGAAACGGAGACGTACAGCTACCCGTGCCCGTGCGGGGACCGCTTCCTCATCACCCGGGTAACCGACGGAAACCCCCGCTCCCCCCCCCCCCCGGCCGCTCTCACCCTGCGCGCTATTGGGGTTAAGAGTCCCGGCCGCCGTGCCGCGCGCTGATGCTGTGTCTCTCGTTACAGGAGGATCTAGAGAGCGGCGAGGACGTGGCCACCTGCCCCAGCTGCTCCCTCGTCGTCCGCGTTATTTACGACAAGGTGAGGGGCTAGGGGCTGGTCGCGTGAGCCTTTGGTCTATAAACCGCGTCCCCGTAGCTGCTTCGAAACTAGCCGGTGCAGCCCCCGTGTCCCCGCGGGGAGAGTCGCGTTGGGGAAGAAGCAGCAGCAAGGGTAGAGGGTCTGTTGGTACTTTGTACCTGCGGACCAGAGATGGGCAGCTCTCTGAATGTCGCTGCCCTCCTGGGCTTGCCAGTTCAAGCTTGCCAGTTTGGGGAGGGCTGCCAGATTCACACTGGCCTTCTTTAGATGGGACACGCCCACATGGGTGCACCCGTCCCCCACGGACCCAGCCGCCCATCTTGGATGCAGGTGTGCACCCATCTATTGAGCTGGCACTCCACCCAGTGTGCTGGATCCCGGCCAGGAAGCAGTTTAGACTACAAACAGCCTATGGGTGTTTATAGCCAAGTGCCTCTTGGCCCATCGCCTGCCCATTATGCACATTGCAGGGCTGCATAGGGTAGCAACGTGGCCCTACAACATGCATGATGGGTGAGGAGGCATTTGTCTAAAAGCATACCATGGAAACTTAAGGCAAACTATGGATGATCATGGCATGAGGTTGGGAGGTGAATGGGATTTGACAATATGTACTTGAAAGAAATGGTTCCTTAGGTTGGGTTCTTGTATATAAGCAGAGTTTCTTATGGTACGGTTTGGCTGGGTTAACTTCCCTGGTGAGCATTCTCTGGATTCAGCATTGATTGCTGCATTTATAATTTGGAACAAGTATCCTGCAATTCAACTGTAATGATTTTTAAAAAAATTATTATTGCTAGATAAAAACACTATGGTCTATGAATTGAGATTACAGGTTATATTTCTCCAAATGGGCTGGAGGTAGAAATGGTGGTTGGGGGTCTCCCACATTTTCAAAAAAACAGCTGCTTAACCATTACCATCCTTCCCCTGACATTGCAGATTTCAGCCCGGGGCTTGCACTGCAGGCAGGATACAGCACTTTTGCTCCCTATCAATTGTGATTGGGTCTAGATTGATAGATGGGCTGTTGCTGTCTGGGAGATGGTACTACATTTAAGTTTAGACTTCCTTAGGTGTCTGCATTAGTAATTTAATAACATTTAACAGCTGTAGCTGCTGCTCTCTGATCGTGGTCAGCTTCCTCTGGTTACCTGGGTTTGCAGCCTTGAAGTGCTTCTGGACCACTGCTGCACCTGGAACATCAGGTTGCAGCGGTGGCCAGGAGTGCTTTCCAGTTTCCACCAACTCCATCTGGTGAGGAGGCTGCAGCCCTTTCTTCCTGATTCAGATCTGGTAACCATCATCCATACCTTCATTAAGACTAGATTACATTCCAGCCCCTTTCAGCAGTTGGTCGCTATCAGCTCATTACACCTGTGTTTTACAGTCTATGCTGTATAGCTTTCCAGTCACAATTCAGGGTGTTGACTTTGACCTTTTAAAGCCCTAAACGGCCTGGAACCCACGTATCTGAAAGACCACCTTTCCTACCATGTCCACTGCAACCCCCGTGATTGGCCGGAGGAGCTGTCTTGCAGGTGCCACCTGCCAATCTTGTTCGTTGGACAAGAGCCCATAGAAGGGCGTTCTTGTTTACTGCCCCAGTATGGAACTCCCTTCCACCAAGGTTTGTCTGAGCCTCAGCATGTTCTGGATGCAGCGTAAAACTTTTATTAAAGCATGTGACAGGCAGGGATGGGGGGAGGTTTGTGGGTTTTTAAAAGATTTTTTTATTGTGTATTGTGTTTTTAATGATGTAAATGGCACTGAGCCTTAGGGGAAGTGGGTGGGGTAGAAATTTAAATAAATAAACTCCAGGCGTCCGTCTAGGGTTGTCTGAGATGAGTTAACATACTTTTAAAAGTGTTATCTTCCTGATGTATACTGAGAGTGCAGTCCTCAACCATTAAGCCGCCCCGAGATGCCGTAGGCATGAGGGGGAGGCTAAAAAATGCTTTTAAATTAAATAAATAAAAGTAAATGGAACCTGAGCTATTGACTTCAATTATGTGAAAACTTGACGAGCACATTATTAGTCACTTTCCCCCCCCTCCTAAGGCTTTACCTTCCTTGTGTCGGTGGATTTTATTTCAGGACACACAGCTGCTACTTAATATTGTTGTAAAAGGTTCTTTTTAGACCGGTAGTGATTCTATCAGGGATGGGCAAAGTTCCCAACCCTAAGAAATCTTTATATGGCTAAAAGCCATAAGACACTTGTACACATCCCTTTGAAGCATTTCCCAGGCTGAGCTGCTCCTGCTTTATGATTGGCTGGTAGGGCCAGTGCTCTGTAGTCTTGGCTGCTGAGATTCTCAGGAGCAGCTATGATTTGAATGCTGAGACTCGGGTGCAGTGAGCTAAAATACAGGATCAATAAGGCAGCACAGAGCCTGGTACTAACCCTGGCCACGCGCCTTATTTGACCTGCCCAAGAGCTGTGTGTGGCTCCTGAGCCAAAGTTTGCCCACCCTTGGATTATATTGCCTTGTTGTTTTATCATCTTTTCAATTTTGTACCTGGTACAAAATATTAGCGGACCTGCTGACTGCAGCATTGTTCATCTTTTCTAGCTTTACTTGCACAATGCAGTAGCTTCCTACTGTTGTTGTGCGTTAAGGCAATGGATTTTTCAATAAATCAAAGTATTTGCATGCTTTGTACAAACTACTGTGACGCGCAATCTTTAAAAGTTAAGTGTTGCAAAGAATTATTGTAGCAGAAGGAATGAAACTCCTTGCTACTGTTTTCAGCACAACTTTTTAGTTTTATAAAATTTGTTTGCTTCTGCTGGCGGAAGCCTAGTAAATAGTTTTTCTTAGAGTAGTTATATCCTGCAAGCTCTCAGCAAAGAATGAACAGCCTGCCTAGCAATAGTGGCCCTCCTAGATAAGTGACTATTCCATGTACCCCTCTTGCAGGATATCTAGGGGCCTTCCTCCTTCCGAATTACTAAAAGTGTACAAGGCCACGATCCCCCCTACCTTATTGTTCGGAGTAGAACTTATACCGTTGGCCAATACGCTTCCACTTGAGAGAATTCAAAACTTGTTCCTTTGGTGATTTTTGGGAGTCCCCCTAGGGGTTCCAGGAGCCATATTGAGGGCAGAACTGGGTATTCCCTCTATTGACTCCCTAGCGAAGAGAGCATTTGCCAACTGTTAGTTAAGACTCTTAAAAATGCAGGATTTAGCCCTACCAGTACAATGTCTTAGGGAGGAATTATTATATCAAGGACCATGAACTTATCCGTGGCTCCTCTCCTTAGGAAGATTAATAAACGTAATGGGATTTTCTTTCCAGCACTTCCTGGGCAAGTCCATCTCGGCCATTAAGTCTGAAATTTATCTCCGACTTAGGGTCATTGCTGACCAGGAGGACATAGCTAAGGTAGCTGTGTGGAAAGTAGCCCCACAACTGGGGGCTCTTAAGAGACAGTTTTTTTTCGAGCCCTATTTGGATATTTTGGTTAACGCAAAATTGAGGAGAGCATATGCTATTTGGCATTTAAAATGCTATTTGGTTTGCTACTTGATGTGTAGTTCACCAACTAATTTGTTATTTGTTATAAAATTTACTCTAGTAATGATATACAGATGGTGTATCCTATTTTATTTTAGTTCTATTAATATTTGTATTCCAATGGTTTGTTTGCTGTTGTATTTACTTGTTTGTTTGTCATTGTTTATTATTTAAATTGGGCCATGGCGAGAGCCAGTGCCGACAATAAAATTGAATTGAATAGAGTAGTTATATTTATTTGTGAATTTGTTAAGCATCCTCAAATATGAACTTTAAACATTTTTTATAACTAAAATATTTGACCCAAAATTAAATCTTCACCAAGCTTTTTTTGTTTGTTCTTCTTTCTCAGAAAAATTGTTTATATGTGAATAAGAATCTATCCAATTTCATCTCAAACTTTTTTTACCTCTTCTGTGGCTAAAGAAATACACAGCTATATACAGAGAAATGAAAATACATAATTCACTAACTAGGGGTAAGATTATGCACCAGGCTGGGATATGCATAATTGGCAGCCTGCCTGCTGCTATGTCAGCTGGCAACTGCCAACCTGGCCTGCTCAGGAACTCAAACAGTGCTGGGCTGAGGAGCGGGAAGGATAGCAACAGTGCTCGGGGTTCCTGCTGCTACCACCACTAGCTGTTGCTGGGTCCAAGCAGGGTGGAGGGGAGGCAATGCCTGGCACCTCAAATGCTGCCGCTACCCTCCCTCTCCCCAGCCCAGCTGGATCAGCAACAGGCTGTCGAGTGCTGCCGCTACTGTGGTGTGTTGGAGGTCAGTGTGGGGCAGAGGAGGGACGGGATAGAGAAATTTGCCCCGGCCCACTCAGCAACAAGGAGGATTTCCCCAGACTGGGGGTAGGGAAGGGTATGGAATGACTCACCCTGGCCCGCCCAGCAACCAGGAACTGCTGTGCTGGGATTTCCCTGTTGCCGGGCGGTCAAGGTGAGTTGGCCTTGGGCCCAAGTGGGGAGGGAAGGAGGGGCTGCAGAATCAGGCCCTCAGACTCCAGTGGATTTTTTAAAAAACTTCTGCAGGAGGATTTGGGTCCTGAGTATATTTACCAGAGGCAAGCAGGGGGTAGATTTTGTACAGGTCTGGAGATGTGTATTGTAGGAAGGAGTTTCCGCTGAGTGAGCAGAAGACAAAATTGATTTGTAGAATTCTGGTTGCAGCCGCTTGTGCAGTCTTATCCAAATTATCTGTGCTATTCTATTAAATTTTGAACCTGTTTATATTTGCAGGTGATCATTTCCAGGCTTTTCTTGTTTCTATGGGACCTTGATTATTTGTTGGTGTCAAGTCTTTAATATCAGGATACAGTTGTTCCATGTTTGTAACACAAGACTATTTTTTGCCAGAAGCATAACTAATTTGGGGTTTCTTTGTTCATGGGTGGCATGCATGAAAAATGTTTGTAATTCTCTCTCTCATTCTAGGATCAGTTCCTGTGTGGTGAGGTTGTCTCATCACCTAATTCAGGCAAGGAACTCGTTAAATGCTGAGGATATGGACTCTGCTGATTCTTGAACAAAGATGTGGGAATGTCCCAGTGGAAAAAGACATGCTGACTCTTATACTTCTGGAGATGTACGCTGTTGGAGATATCAGCACATTGGCTGACTATTCTTCATCAACTGCTGTAGTTGGCCGAGAAAACTGATGTGTAAAAACTTTAGTTACTTTTGTGTCTGAATGTGCTTATATTTATTCTATTTTTGTAAAAAAGATGTTACGGTTTTGCAAATGAATGATTTTTCTAGTTCATGGTATAAGAGGATGTGGAATTGCTCTGTTGTTCCAAATGTAGTTCGTGACTATGATGATGCAGTGGTGCTCCTTAGCCTGGATCCTTCCTGTCGCTGCACAGAATGAAGCATTGGGAATTCAAGAAGAGAGTGTGAATGCTCTCATACAAGGTGGTTAATTGTTAGTGGTCTGACTGAAAGAAACTGCAGTTAATTTCCTAATATGTGCAATAAATGAGTTGTATGGTGTGTTGCTTTCTATACTAAAGTAAAAAATAAATTGGTTGCCCTCAAGTCGGCAGCTGTGTGGTTACGAGAATGTATTGAAATGAAGAGAAAAAGCTCATACTAACAACTGCTCTCCCCTCAGGGCACAAAATTTGCAAGAGCCTGGGAGCCATTGCCACCCAGAAAGCTGAGCCCAGTGACTGGTTCAGGGGTGTAGTAAAGCAAGAATGGTTTAATATCTGGATAAAATCTGGTAACTGGATTTTCTTATTTTATTTTTCCTTCTGGAGTTCAATTTGAAATTGGTGTGGGGCAAAGCTTTTGTATCCATGCAGTCCTAATCATTTTTCATGGATCTGTCTCCACTCAGCAGGTTGCATGACTGTAACTGAGGGTGACATTTGGACCGTTATTTATGAACTGCTTAAACACACTTATTTATATCTGCTATATTGTGTTGCTAAAAAGTTGTTTCCAGTATCTTTCTGGTTTTATTTCTTAAAGTTTGTAACAGCATGTTTATTGAGTCAGTTACCAGACTTTATAAATTCAGGCTCTGCTCACCTAAATAATTATTTTCTGGTTCTTATCTGTTTGTAATCGTTCGAGAGGAATAATGAAAGCCAAACAAAATTTATCTGCATTGGAATTGTTTAAAATAATAGAAACACTTCTATTTTGAGGTGAACTATTATTACAAAATCTAATCTTGTCCCCAAAATGGATCTGTTGAATCCATCTCGACGTCTGTAACGAATACAATAGATTAACTAGCAGCTTGTAATGCTGCTGGTGGGTCCGAGGAGGTGGGTTACAGAAGCAGGGGTGGAGAAGTGGCACTTCCAACCTCGTGCACTCTGCCCCTCCCCTGCTTGTGTGGAGGCTCTCCCAGCTGGTGGGGAAACCTGAGGCTGGAGGGGAGAAGGCTGTTCTTGGTGTCTCTCTTGACCCCTTACTTCTCATCATGCTTTGTACACCCAACTCAGGGGGGTCCTGAATGTTTTTTAAATGTTTTGCTTGGTCTTGTCTGCACAGGCTGACAACTTCTATATAGTGTCTTGTTGACCACCAGGTGGTGCTCAAATACATAAGTGCCTCCTGTGCTAAAAACTTGTGGTCTGGCTTTTAAAAATAAATTTGTTACAAATATTTATTTTGCATTAAAAATAAATAAAATCCAAGTTGCAGTAACAGTTGTAAGGGGGGCCGGCATCTGTTCTGGGTTTGTGCAGTTCCTGTCTTAATTATGTCTGGAAACTAGACACTTGTTAATTTTTTTACTTTGAATTTATACCAACTCTTCCACCATCTCTCACTGCCTTCCCCTACCCCATAAAACGTTACAAACAGAACAATAACAAAATTATTAAACACACACACAAGGAACAGATGGTTATGAAAGTAGACATGCCAAACTTCAGAAGCTTCTGCCATATGGTGTTGGGTCCCAGGTCCCAAACGGCTGCCAAATGGACAGTGTCCTTAAGTAGCTTCCCACACAATCTTGCCTGTGTGACCCCACTTTGAGGCTCAAGTATAATCTGTTGACCCAAGACAGTGAAGTATAGCAATGGGATTATAGTCCTATTGGCAGATAGCTGAAGTCGCGACACACGGGGTATTTTCAGATGTTATGAGATCACGCTCAACCACGGGGAATTCCCACATGGTGATCGTGGTCTCGTCATGTCTGTTGGGGGGAACGGAAGATCCCTGCCAGATGTTCACCCCCATGAATCACGGGGGGGGAATCGCATTGAACACGCAAACTGAGGTCCTGCCCGGAGCATCTCCGTTTGCGTGTTGAATGTGATTCCCGCCCGTGATCAAGGGGATCATCTCATCTGTCCCCCGACCAGGGCCTGGAATCAGCGGCAGGATTCCAGGCTGTGGTCAATTCCCTGGGGGGCGTGTGGGCCCTGAGGCCGCATTGGTCGCGGTGCCTGCCCGTCTCCCAAGAGGGCGGGCGGCCTAGGGAACGGGGGGGGGGGGGGGCTGTGCGGCCACACGTTGAGCTGGGTGGCCCCGCCCCCTCCCCGATTCCTTGCCGAGATCAAGGAGTGATTCTGTGATGGGACCAATACAGGCCCCGTCACCTCTGAAAATACCCACAGTTTAGGGACCTGTGCATTAAGCCCCTTGGGGTAGAGAGCTGTCTCTACTGATTCTACAGCCCCAGGTACGTTGCTGGTGCTTTATTAATGAAAATAGTGTGAACTTATTTGTTCCTTTTTGTTTTTTAGGAGGCTGTCTGAATAGGGTGATTTAAGATTGTCAGCAGGTGAAGTACTGAATGCAGATGGCTTTTGAATGAGTGTGGGGACCTTGGACCTGCAAGCTAAATGCAGCCTGTGACTAGATTTTGATCTGCCCTTGAATCCAGTAGTTAATAACTCAAGCACTGAAAGCGAGCTCTGGATAAAGGAGCAAAGATGAAGGCATGCACACATGGACAGGTAACAGATCCATGATCTGGACCCTTCTTGCCTGAGTGTGCCTTTTTAAGTACCTCTGCCCTCAACTTCTATTCAGTCCTCAGCGCCTGGACTAATTTTAAAAGTAGCCCCTGTGAAGGAAAAGGTTTCCTGCTTCTGTTTTTGGAGGTCACGTTTTTGCAGGACACCCCTCAAACCATAAAGCCAAGAGTTCTTTCAGTTCCAAATAACACATATTTTATATTTATTCAATTTTTGCCCTTCCCACAAGGGCTTGGGGCGGTTCGCATGCTGTGTTGGAGCATAAGAGTAAATATTGCACAATCTGGATTTTAGTGTGTGTTTTTGTGACAGCAGCATACTGACCTATTGAACAGGGTTATTCTGACCTGTGTGGTTTTTGGCCATGGGGCATTGCAATCAGCGTGAGGTGGGTTTTGGAACCCTGCTCAGTTTGTACCTTCTAAATATTAACTTATAAGCAGGTATGCCATAGGGGCAGGGTTAAGTTATTTTAATACTGCATTTTCATAATACTGAAAGTGCTAATTAATTTTGTATAAGTCTGGTGGTGTGAGTTATAATCGTTTTATACAACTAGAATGGCTACAGCTTTATATGAACAGTAGTAACCGCATACCTGCCTCAGCATTCACATTAATAGGTGCAACTCCCATTGATTTACTGAGAATTTGAAAGTAAAAATATAATCATGACTTGTTCCTGAGACACAAGACTAAGAGACTAGGTTTCATTTGTACGTGCTGACATTTGCGGGGAGGAGGGAGAGAAGGAAGCCTACTTGTATAGAGGAAACCAAGGTTCTCATGGTGAAATGCCCACTCGCAGCAAGGCGTTGGCAGATTCATTGATGGAACATAAGTGCCATACTGGGTCAGACCAACGATCCATCGAGCCCAGCATCCTGTCTCGGACAGTGGCCAATCACGGGGGCCTGGGAGAAGCACCCAACGGGTCACAACGCTATCCATTCCCTGTGGGTCATCCCCAGGATCCCGACAGTAAAGAGTTTTGTTCCCCAATTCTATCTACCAGAAACTTGTCCAAACCTCTTAAACTCAGCTATACTGCTGGCCTTGACCACCTCTGGCAGTAAATTCCACAACCTAATTGTACGCTGAGTGAAAAAATACTTTATTTTGTTTGTTTTTACTCTGCCACCTGTGCGTTTCATGGAGTGTCCCCTAGTTTTAGCACTAGTTGAGAGGGTAAATAACCATTCCCTGTTTACAAGTTCCACACCACTCATGATTTTATAGACCTCTACCATATCTCCTCTCAACCGTCTTTTCCAAGCTGAAGAGCCCCAACCTATCAAGCGTCTCATACGGGTGCTGTTCCATACCCTGGATCATTTTTGCTGCCCTTCTCTGTACCTTTTCTAGTTCCGCTATGTCTTTTTTGAGATGGGGCAACCAGAACTGCACACAATATTCAAGGTGCGGTCGCACCGTTGATTTGTATAGAGACATTATGACATCCTCAGTTTTATTCTCTATTCCCTTGCGAATAATTCCTAACGTTCTGTTTGCTTTTTTGACCGCTGCAGCACACTGGGCTGAGGATTTCAGTGTATTATCCACAATCACTCCCAGATCCTTTTCCTGAGTGGTAACTCCTAGCTTAGTACCCAGCATTGTGTACTC
>QEPC01000068.1:3374039-3406268 GCA_003113815.1 Sphenodon punctatus
CAGGCTGGGGGGCAGGAGGAAAGGGGAGTGGGGGCAGGCTGGGAGGGGGAGTGGTGGCAAGCTGGGAGCGGGGGTGGGGGCAGGCTGCGGGGGCAGGAGGGAAGGGGGATGGGGGCAGGCTGAGGGTGGGACAGGAGGGAAGGGGGATGGGGCACACTGAAGGCTGGGGGTGGGAGGGAAGGGGCATGGGGGCAGGCGGGGGGCACACACCACTAACCTGAGGCTGGGCCCAGGGGTCCCCACTGCACGGCAGTGGCAGCAGCAGCAGCAGCAGCAGCATTGCTCCTCCAGGGACTCGCGCACTGCCTCCCTGTGCCCGCAAATCCAGTCCCTGCAGAGTCTGCACTGGGACTGGGTTTGCAGGTGCACAGGGAAGCAGCGCAAGTCCCTGGAGCAATGCCGCTGTGGAGAGTCTGTGGGCAGTTGGTTATTTTTTTTAATTGCCCATGCCGTGTCCTAGCCCCGCCGGGGAGGGAGAGGAGGTGAGCTGCAGCGCTCCCTCCTAGCCCCACTGGGGAGGGAGATGAAGCGAGTGGCTCACTTCACCAAGCTGCAGAGGGGGGAAGTGGCAGGCAGCAACTGCAAGGGTGGCCGGCGGTGGTGGGTGGGCCCCCTCGCAGCGGGGCCAAGATGCTCCAGATGGCCGTGGGCCCCCACAGGCACGGGTGCAACTGAGCCCCCCCCCCCGCACCACAGTAGCTACACCACTGACATGTACCATAAGTCTGGCCACCCCTGCCCTATAAAGTAAATCCATCTTTGCTTGTTTCTATGGCTGTTTTTACAGAGAATGCCCCCCCGCTCTGTTTTTTTACACACACACACACATGGCTCGGTGTTCAGGTGGGTGTTGGGGGGAGGGGCATCCCTATAAATGGCCGGTGGGGGATGGGTGTCCGTTCAGTGTTCGCCTGTGTGAACACTAAGCGGGATGGGTGGGGGTGCGTGCATGCTCCCGCACAACACCCACCTCCATCTGCACCCATTGCACACCCATATCCACCCACCTCCACCAATGGAGTCCTCCAGAAAACCTGAGGAGGCTCCGTGGGTGGAGGTGTGTGGGTGTCCGTTTACACCCCCCACAAAAATAATACTTGATTAAAAATTATATTTCATTGAACTGTTATGCAACATGTAAAGGAAAATGCATTTAAATTTTCTTCTCTCTAGGTTTGAATATTGGTTTACATGGACACACACACACCGCAGCCAAACACCTATCCTCCCCCCCCATCTTCGTCCGTGTAAAAACAGCCTATTTGTACTTTCTAATGGGTTCAAGTTGGCCAACATCATCTTGAAGGGACTAAGTTTAGTGATGAAAAGTTGAGGACTATTCCTGCTGGCCCCTGATTGACTGACTTTTCATCGGGTTTGTAAAACTTGGCTGTTCTGCCAGGCATGTAGTGCAGGAGACGGATGAGGGACGGCGGGATGGGTTGAGGGTTATGGGTGGAGTTTTGTTTTATGTTTATATTTTTATGGCTATACCATGTTGTTTTATATTGCTATTTTATGTGTTTTATATTTTTGTTTTAAATTGTAAGTCACCCCGAGCTGCTCTGCAGAAGGGGTGGGGTATAAAATTGTAAAATAAATAAATAAATAAATAAATAAATTCCATCCTGGATTTCAATAAGGCTAAACCATCATTTGTGATGTGGGCTCCTTTCCATAAGGAGTCCTTCCATAACTTTTTACTGGCTCTACTGGTACTATTTATGGCAAACATGGCAAAGCTTGGTGCTAAGGACCCAATTTAGTTCTTCGTATCTGTTCAGCAAAGCATTTAAGTACCTTCTTAACTCCTAAGCATTACTTAAATTTGAGTATCCACTTAAGCCCCAGTGATATTTAGAAACAGAGAATTTTTTTACCCTTAATTTTTCATTACTATTATTCTTTGTTATTACCTGTAATTGTAGGAAGAAAGAAAATCCTATTTTTCTTAAGTTGATGGTGATGTTTCCTTAATTTTTCAACTTTTACTTTTAAATCAGTATACAGTATTGGTTTCTTTCAGCTTAGGATGCAGTATTCCTATAATATAAATATTTTTTAAAAATAATATATTCATTGATTAATTGATCAGTGCATGACTTAATTACAACCTAGATCTATGCTGCTATAAATTTGGTTTTATTTAATTCAATCAGGCAATAATATCCAAGGAACGTGCAACATTTCACTGATGCGTTTTATTCAGGGATGCAAAGTTTCTACATTTTATTTAACAGCATGAGCCAATATGTTACCCTTGGAAAACACATGGCATTTGTTTGCTTTTCTGTGTGACAATCTTGAATACATTGGTTATTTTAATCACACTGGTTGAGATAAAATGAGGTATAAAGTACAGAGTGCATAAACTTTACACTGAGCTTCATGCCACTACGTTTGGATTTTATAAGATGCAGTCCATACCTATTGTACTTTTGGCAGTCTTGGCATATCTCAACTCAGTTTTTGGTAGAACAGCAGTAAGTGCTAACTGGACCGTAGTCAGTGCTAACTGGACAGTAGTCAGTGCTAACTGGACAGTAGTCAGTGCTAACAGGACAGTAGTCAATGTTAATAGGACAATTGTCAGTGCTAATGGGACAGTAGTCCGTGCTAATAGGACAATAGTCAGTGCTAATGGGACAGTAGTCCGTGCTAATAGGACAATTGTCAGTGCTAATGGGACAGTAGTCCGTGCTAATAGGACAATTGTCAGTGCTAATGGGACAGTAGTCCGTGCTAATAGGACAATTGTCAGTGCTAATGGGACAGTAGTCCGTGCTAATAGGACAATTGTCAGTGCTAATAGGACAATTGTCAGTGCTAATGGAACTTTTGCAAGTAGAAAGTATTACAGCACAATAAATGTCACAAATGGAGGACCTTGGGGCACTTGGACCTGGGTTGATCTGTGCCCAGAACAATCATATGCTAATGGATATAGCATAAAGGTAACTATATAGGGCTACTTTAACGTGCACTTCTTACAAATATTGTTTCTTTCCAACACTTTAAAAGTGCTCCTGTACCATTTTTCTGTGTTTCATGTGGAGGAGTATGGAGGAGCCAGTGATGACACAGCACTCAATGGAATCCGACTGTTTTGTACAAGTAATCATACTGGTAATATTGTCTATACCATTGAATCTGATACTGGAAAGTAAGTTAAATGGTTTTTAACTATTTATATTTTGTTTGATTGACAAAAAAACTTGATGGCAAGAAACCTGAGAACGTATAGCATGATAGTTATGGTGCAGGCAGCTTTTGCATCAAGGCTGCCCTTTCTAACCCTTTGAAGCTAGAAATATACCTACAGTAGACAGGCGCTGCAAGCTCCAATCAGGAGAAATTGTTTACTCTACTCAATATGAATGACTGCAGTATTCAAGAAAAACTTTTAAATATTAAAAAGTCATTTATACTATGTTTGAATTTCTTACCTTTTTTGAAATCCAGAGAGATTGTGTGGTTGCTTGCCATGCTGATTCCAAGTGACAGAGATGGAGACAAGGTGGTTTAAATGATATCTTTTATTGGACCAACTGCTGTTGGTGAAAATGAGCAAGATTTCAGGCTTTTTTTTGAAATGCAGATGATTCATACTTTGGAGGGAGAACGTGACTCTGTCTTTATTTGACCATTTTGGGTGCAATATTCATTAATCATTCAGGGAGTTCTGCCATTGACTTTAGGTTTGCAGCTTTTGCTTTTATATATTTCTTACAAGTCCGTGCATTGAATGGATATTGTCAGCCTGAAATCTAGTAATTCAGAAAAGGTTTGTGCTAGGCATGACAACTTCTCTTGGTTTGCCTGCCAGTTTTGTAGCAACCAGCGTTTCCTGCTCGTAAATATTTTTTCTCTCTCCTGTTGCTGTCTGAAAGGTCCGTTCAAACAGGAGAAACAGGCTAACTAGGAGCCAAATTCTGCAGGTGTTAAAAGGTGTAATGCGTGCCACCATCTAGGTGGCAGACACACAGCAGGTAATTTTATTTGACCTGTCTGTCACATGTTTGCCACTGGATTCCTTGGGGAACAGGGAAACCTCAGCAGGGAGACAGGGAATCCTTTAGTCTGGGGTCCCTGTTCTCCAGGGTCACCCAGATGTCAGACAGAGAGTGCAGGGAACCCAAGCTGCAGTGAGTCACTTAATGAGCTCTTTCTCCTAGTCAATTTAACTGTAAGAGTTTCACTCCAGCCCTGAGTGACATTGACCAGGGTAACGGGAGCTTGGTCAGTGAAGTGAATGGTGATTAGGCTGACCAAAGTCACGTGTGAGTTCCATGGGTTTCCCCATGAATTTCCCGGATATGTTTCGGGCCACAAATCTGTGTTCACTCTGGGTGTAAACAGCCGGACAGGAGCTCTGCTTTTGCCCACGCCAGCCTACTTCACCCCTGGGATGACCTGTCCATGTGAAAAGTGACCACCAGATGTGTAAAACGGAGTAGGTGCTCCGGAAGATCCCAGAACATACCTCATAGTGGGGACTGGCCAAA
Organism: Sphenodon punctatus; assembly: GCA_003113815.1. Classification (NCBI taxonomy): domain Eukaryota; kingdom Metazoa; phylum Chordata; class Lepidosauria; order Sphenodontia; family Sphenodontidae; genus Sphenodon; species Sphenodon punctatus. The sequence goes on from QEPC01000068.1 coordinate 3,378,545, forward strand.
ACCATAGCAATAGGCAAACATGGAACCCCTGTCCATCTAAACGGGCCCGTGAGTCCTGGCCAAACACAGATCGTAGATGCTGGTGGACCAAATAACCAGAGCAGCCAGCTGCTGCGACTCATTGCCATGGTTATCCAAGTTACAGGGCCGGAACTTGGGGTTGGTTCGTCTGTCTGTCTGTGTGTTCCTGAGCTGAGGCTCTCTTGGGGCAGGGGGGAAGATGTGTTTGCTACCTGTGCACTTGGTTCACCCACCTGCCAGGCTGTCTGTCTATCTGAACGCAGCCTCTGTGGCCAAACCCACTGCTAAAATGACCAAATGAAATGGAGACCTCTGTGTTGGGTGGCTGGAAGGCTGGTAAGTACTGTATGTAGAGACACCCATTGTGAGCATATTTGAATCACAATCCAGTGGCAGGTAGCATTTATATCTGCCAGAATGAATTAATATTGCACCCAAAATGGTCAAGTGAAGGCAGACTTATCTCCAGTTTGAAAGAATGAACAATCTACATTTTTTTTTAAAAAGCAAAAAAGTGGGGCGGGGGGGGTTAAGAAATTCTGCTTGATCCTGCCAGACTCTGGTGAGGTGAAGCGGGGTCTGGCAGGGCTCTTGGGGTGTGTATTCATTTTGTTTTCTCTTATTTACAAAAACAAATGGATTCCCATATGTTTTCATAAATAAGGATATGAAAATGGATGAATAAGCAAATGATTGTCGTTTGCTTTCATTTGTTATTGTTTTAAAAAAATTATTTTAAAATTCAATTTTAAAACCTGTGCATGTGAAAAATGCTGCTGAGGCTGTTCTATGCCTGTGCAGACTGGCTGCCCTTTTCCAAAATGGCATTGACGCTGCTGGCGTCATTTTGGATGGCGTGTGCAGTGATTAGGGTTAGGGTTAGTTTTTTTTCCAAGTACATTTAAAAAAAAACCAAAATCACTGCACACGTGAAACAGGGCCGCCGGACCAGTCTGCGTATGCGTGCCCTTTTGGAAAAGGACTGCGCATGCACACAATGCCCCCAGCAGCCATTTGTGCATGTGCAGTCATTTATTTATTTTTAAATAATTTTTTAAAACAAAAATCTAAAAACAAACAAGTTTTCTACTAAACCCCCTGAAAAGAAATAGTTTTTGTTAAACAAAAATGAAAACGAAAGGGGTGCCTTCTGCACAGCCCTACCCTTCTGCGCGTGCGCAATCTGGGGAGGAACCCGGAAGTGTGGCGTGAAGCCGGCACAGCGGCGATCCGCCTTGAAGGGGGCAGGATCACCGGACCGGCTTCACGCGGCGGAGATCTGGCGGTAGAGCGCGCCGTGGATTTAGACGAGCAGCAACAATGGCGGCTGATAAAGGGCTCACAGCCACCATTTCTGTCTCATCTAAAACCGCCCTTTGGGTGAAATGCTCCCCAGGAACAGCAGAGTTGGAGATGAGGTGCCTGGAGACCCTGCTGCTGGCTCTACCACTACTGGGAATTGCTACTCGATAGCTGTTATGTTTGAACATAATGTTTGTGGTCTTGCAATGCCAGCTATGCGATGGACTGCACCGTATGTTGTTATTATTATTATTAGCAAGCATTTATATAGCGCCAGCAATGTACCTGGCACTTTACAAAGTAATGGAACAGACAGGGTCCCTTCCCTACGGCTTACAGTCTGAGAGACGGGGGGAGGGAGGAGACGAAGGAAGGGGAACAGAGGGAGAGACAAGGGGTGTAACGGTCACGAAGACGCGAAGTTCCAGGTGCACGTGCTTGACTTGGTTACATCGAGAATGATGGCTGGCTGGTCCGTGTGTTGAGGATATGTAACAATGTAAAATATGTAACAATTCCCCTATTATTCACACATTTACCATTATGGCAAGCCACAAGGAGTAAACTCCCAATGACTTTAACTGATACTGAGAGACATAGGGTATTTTCAGACGTTACGGGCAGCCGGTTCACCACAGTGAACCACCAGGGGGGGTGAACAGCGCAACCACGGCCGGGGGTGGGAAAACGACCCAAACAGACGTGCCGGGAACGGGACCATGGGCCGGAACCGGGCCGCACCATCGCGGGCCGCGGCAGCACAACAGACGTGCAGCCGAACCCCCGCCGGGCGCTAAACCCCCACAAGGCACCGGGCAGGGGCGGGACACAGACATGGCCGCCTGAGGGCAAACGAAGCCACAAGGCACACAAGGGAACGCCCACACAAGGGAAACGGGAAGGGAGGGGGGAAGAGCGAGAACAGGCTGACAGCCGGCTCACACAGCGGTCCCGCAGCGGGGCACAATGCACGGCCACACGCCCGGGCACACACACACACACACACACACACACACACACACCAGGGAAAGGCCGGGAAGGGGGGAAGGGGCGCCCGGAACACCCCACCCGGAACACCGGCAGGGAGGGGGGGGCACCACCACGGGGCAAGGCACAGACAGCAGCAACCCCCACCCCCACACCACCCCAGTCCAGTCCAGTCCAAGGAGGTGCCCCCACAGGAACAGAGGCAGTCTCGGGGGGGGGGGGCGGACCCCCGGAGCAAGGCACGTTGGGGGCCCCCAAAGCACAGCGAGGCCGGCGGAGGGGCGCCAGGAGGAGGAGGAAGGGGGCCCCACAGTCAAAGGCTGGCACAGGCAGGGCAGCCGGGTCCAGCGGTGCTCCTCCGCAGCACCAGCGACGCTCAGGCAGCACCCACGGAGTCACGGGGATGGAGGGGGCCCAGGACCACGGCCAGGGGCAGCAGCAAGCAGCGAGGCGGGCGGGAGCTCACCGAGGTGGGGTCCGCAGGTCGGGAGCGGCCAGCGGGGACCAGGGCCCCCCCCCGGGCCGGGGCGGGAGCCCACACGGGGGCACCACGCCGGGGGGGGCAGGCCAGCGACGCGGGGCTCACGGGCCGCTGCCGGGGGCCCCGCTGGCCCGAGGGCCCGGGTGGCCCGCCCGGTGGACCAGGTGGGGCCAGTGCAGCATGCCCCGGCGGTACCCCTGCAAGGACATGTAGTGGGCGATCAGGTAGTAGGCCTCGAAGGGATCGGGCATGGTGAGGGCCAGCTGCACATCCACACGCGCCCACACCGCCAACAGGGATGACATCTCCACCGCGGAGGGCTCCGGCACACAGCAGGCAGCAGAAGGGGGCCACGGAAGATGCCCCAGCTCCAGAAGCCGCTGGAACGCCGCCCCACGGGTGCGCTGGTACCCACGGGCCCCGTGAACACAGGAGAAGTAGCTCACGGCCAAGGCAGGGCCACCCTCGGCCAGGCACTCCGAGTAGGCGCCCAGACCACACACCACCAGCGCTGACACGGTCTCCGAGGCGCTCCAGGGCACATGGGCGCACAGCACCTCCGGGATGCGCCCCTCGGGGAAACGAGCCAGCCCCAGGGCCTCCGCATGCAGCCGGCAATCACGGGCGCTCACCACATGGCCAAAGTAACGGAGCCCGGAGCTCAGGCTCTCGTAGGCACCTGCACGGCTCCCCGGGCCGGCCAGGAGCAGCTGCACGGCAGGGGTGTGCCACAGGTCGCACAGAGACATGGTCTCGCGGAAGGCCCAGATATGGGGGGCCCCTTGGGGGCCGGACAGCGGGAGCCCCATGGATGGGCAGCCAGCCATGGTCCAGCACAACAGGGAATGGGACACGGAGCCCGGAGGGCACACAGACTGCCCAGGGCCGGGAGAGGCTCGGCCCGGCCCCCGGGACAGGGAACACGGGCCCGCACCGCAACATTGTAGCACAACAGAGCGAGGCGTAGGGTGCGGGCCCGGCACAGCTGCAGAGAACAACAGCGAGCTCTCTGTCTGCCTAATCGCACCTTCAAGGCCATCCCGCTACAAACAGCGAGGGGAGGGGGCCCGGGGTGCTGGGGGCGGGAGCAGCCGGAACGCACCGGCACAGGGCGCGCGCAGGCCCGCGAGGCCGACCCCCGGGCGGAGCCACCAGCACCGGGCCGCCATAAGCGCTCCCAGCCCCCACCGGGGCCCCAGCACCATGGAGCGCGATAGGGCAGGTGGGAACTGGATGTTCCTCGCGCTCGCGGCTGAGTGGCACCGTGACCACACTGAGCAGCTGTGCCTCCTGACCGAGAGGGTGCACCTGGCCGTCCGCCTGCGCTATGTCCTGGCCCTGCGGGCTGGCGTGCGCCTCCGGGGCCAGCAGGCCCGCAGGAGAGTCCGTGCCCGGCTCAGGGCTCGGCGCCGGGCCTGGGGGGCGTGGCTGGCCGCCTGCCGGAGCCTCACCCGGCCCGCTGCGCTCCGAGGGGCCGCGAGGCGGTTCCGCTGGGCAACGCAGACCCTCCGCCGGGCAGCGCTGCTGGCTATGCCCATAGCGCGGAGCCTATGGGTCACGGAGCGGCCCCAGGCCTGGTGGGAGCGGGCCCAGGCCCACTGGGGGGAGGCCGAGTGGGGGTCCCACTTCCGGATGGGCAAGGCCACCCTGCTGCGCCTAGCGGAGCTCCTCACGCCCTGGCTGGAGCGGCAGCACACCTCCATGCGGGAGCCCATCCCCATGGTCCAGCGGGTGGCCATAGGGGTCTGGGCCCTCGCAACGCCCGACTCCTGCCGCTCCGTGTCCCAGCACTTCGGGGTGGGGCTCAGCACGGTCGCCTGCATCGTGCGGGATGTGTGCGAGGCTGTGGAGGGCGTGCTCCTCGACAGGACCATCCAGCTCCTGGACCAGGGCGCTGTGATGGCTGGCTTCGCGGCCGGGGGCTTCCCGAACTGCATCGGAGCCGTGGACGGCACACACATCGAGATCCTGCGCCCGGCCGCGGGGGAGGCCCTGGAGTATGTGAACCGGCACGGATACTACTCCCTGCACCTGCAGGGGGTGGTGGACCACCGGGCCCGCTTCATAGACATCTACACGGGCAACTCCGGCCGGAGTCACGACGCCAGGATCATGACCATCTCCCCCTTCTATGCCCGCATGTACCGGGGGGACTTCGCGGACATGGGCATGAGGTGGATCGAGGGGGTTCCCATGCCCCCCTGCATCCTGGGGGACCCCGCCTACCCCCTGACCCGCTGGCTGATGAAGGTCTACCCTGTCCCGAGCACCCCTGCGGAGCAGGTATACAATACCCGCCTGTGTGCGAGCCGGACCGTGGTGGAGCGTGCCTTCGGGGCCCTGAAGCAGCGCTGGAGGAGTATAGCTGGCCGCCTGGACTTCACCGTCCCCACCTCCGCCCTGGTGATCGGTGCCTGCTGCGTTCTGCACAATGTGTGCGAGACCGAGGGGGCGGCCCTGGAGTACCCCGAGCCCCACCGGCCCCCCGGTCCTGTTCCCCTGTACGTGAACGCAGGGAACCCCCGGGAGTACCGGTATGCCAAAAGGATCCGGAACGCCCTTGCAACCCACATCGCCCGGGGGGGCCCGCTGTGAGGGCCTTCCCGCCCCTGGGGGCCCCACCCCCCCTTCCGTGCCAATGCCCCTGTACACGCGGTCCCACAGCCCTGTCCCCCCCACAAACGGGCCGGGGACAACTGTCTCTTTACAACACTTTATTGCCCACACAGTTCACACAATCACCCTGTGCCCCCTCCCCACCCCCGTGCCCGTGACCCCGTCCACCACCCGCCCTCATGTGGCCCTCCCCCTCCCCCCCCTTCCCACCATCCCCCCGCGTTTCCTGGGCCGACCCCTCGTGCGGCCGCTTGGGCCCACCGAGCTCTGGGAGCTCCCCTCCCCCCCACTGTCCGTGTCCCCTGCCGTGTCCTGGGCCGGTCCCGGCCCCGGCAGGGGGCCGGGCGGCGGATGGGCAGCTGTGCCCGGTGCCCCGGTCGCGCCCCGGGGGGGCTGGACCCTCCGGAGGCCCGGGGGCACTGGGAGGCGCATGCGAGGGCCCTGGGGCCGGGGGGGCGCCAGGGGCGGCAGGGCTGGGCCCGGGGGCGCCGAGGGGCCCGGCATGGGGACCTGGGCGGGCAGGGCGCCCGGAGGTGCGCCGGCCATCACGTAGGCACACATGGTGCCCGCATGCAGGAGCAGGGAGGTCCCAATGTCGTGGGACCTGTCCATCTTTGCACTGTGCTCCCGCACCATGCCCTGTATGTCCTGCCGGAGGCCCCTGAGCAGCCCCTGCTGCCGCTGGTGCTCCCGGCGCTCCCGCCTCCGCTCCAGGCGCACCTCCGCCTCCAGCCGGCGGTCTGTCTCCAGGGCCTTCTCCATGGACCGCTCTATGGCCGCCTCCATGCGGTCCACGGAGGCGATCATGCGCTCCCCCTGTTCCTCCGCCCTGCGGACGATGTCCTCCGCTTGCTCCTCCCTGCGCCTGCGGACCCGCGCCCGGTACTCCCGCATCCGCTGGGCTGGGGCCGCGGCCGGCGGAGGCGCCGCGCGCGGGGGCTGCCCTGTGGAAATGGGCGGGTGGGTCAGTGCAGGGCCCTGTCCCCTAGCGGGGTCGGGTCCCGGGGCCCCCTGCCCCCCCTCCCCCACTGAGGCCAGAGGCCCCCCTGGGCTGGCGCCCGGGGGGCCCTCCCGCAATCCCAGCCCTCCCGCCTTACCTGGGTCCGGCACCTGCTCTCCTGTGCCCTCCGCGGGGGCCTGCACCGTCTCGCTGGCCCGGTCCTGGGGCTCCCCATGTCCTGCGGGCGGGAGAGGGGGGAGCGGGTGAAGGGGGCTGGTTGTGGCCCCTGCAGCAGGGCCCCCACCCCCGCCCCTGCCACCGGCCCCCTGGTCGTGCCCCCCCCTGCCCTGGGGGCCCGCATACCCTCGATGTCGGTCTCGGAGCCCTGGGAGCCCGGCGCCTCGCCCTGGGAGTGCTCCCCCAGGGACCACAGGCTGAGGGTGGTGAGGGTGCCGACCTCTGACTCCGCCTGGCCGGCTCGGCGTTGGGAACTCTCCGGGCTGCTGCTGGGGGGGGGCCTTGGGGTTTCAGCGGGTCCCGGGCGGTCCTCCTGGGGGTGGGGGACCCCGGAGCTCGTGTCTACCGGGCGGGCGGCGAGGGGAGGGGGTACCTCGGCCCGCTCCCTGCCCTGGACCACAGCGCTGCCCACGAGGCGTGGGGCAACAATGGAGCCCTTCATGTGAAGGATGCGGTCCAGGGCATCGTAGTAGGGGGCGGTGCGGGCCCCGTGTCCGGAGCGGCTGTTGTTGTCCTTGATGGCCTTGTACCCCCTCTTGAGTTCCTTGGCCTTGGAGCGACACTGGGTGACTGTGCGCTCGTGCCCTGCCGCCTCCATGTCGCGCACAATGTCCCGGTAGACGTGTTCGTTCCTCTGGTTGATGGCGAGCTCCAGCTGGTACTCGAGGGTCCCCCAGATCCGGATGAAGTCCCGGGTCTCCTGTAGGCCCCACTGGCCCCCTCTGTGGTAGGCCTTCTTCCGGCTCGGCCCCTGCTGTTCCTCCTCCTGGTCCAGCTCCTGCTCCACCTGCACCTGCTCCTCCTCCACCTCCTCCTGGGGGTGCGCCTCCGGGCGCGCGGGGCCGGGCTCGTCCTGGGGCTCGTCCGCCCGGGCCGTCTTTCGTGTCTGGGGGGGGGGGGGTGAGTGGTTGGTGGGTGCGGGTGTGGCCCCTCTCGGGGGCCCCCTGCCCCCCTGCCTGGCGCCCGGGGTCCCCCCGGCCCCCCCCAGGGGGGTTCTCCCGTGCCCCCTGTTCCCCTCCCCTTGGTTGCCCTTACCCTTTTCCTGGGTGCCTCCTGTGGGCCCGTTCCGGCCGCTGTCCCCGGGGCGGCGCGACCCGGCTGCAGCTGTGGGTGTTGTTCCCGGGCCGCCTCCCTGGTCGGGTGCTCCCGTGTGCCCCCTTCCTGCGCCTGTGCCCCCTCCGCCTGCATCGCTGGGCCTGCCTGCACCTCCTCCGCCTCCTGGCCCGCCGCTGTCGCTGTCTCTGCCTCCACTCTCTTCCGCTTCCCTCCTCGCTCCATCCCGCCACGCTTGCTTGCTGCTGCTCTCGCTTTAAATCTCCCTCCGGTGGTTGTGTTGTTGCTGGTTGCCTGGCTGCGACGCTGCGTGCCTTGTCCCCGGCTGGGGCTCGTTTGGTTTGGTTCCGCTCGGGGATTGGCGTCCAGACGTTACTTTTCCTTGGTTCCCGGTGGGGGTTTGTTTGACCATGCTTCCCGGGACCTTCCCCCGGCTAGCCCGGGAAGCGTGGTTGAAACCGACCCCATGTGGGTATTAAGCGTGATGAACATCTGGTGCGCGCCGTTCATACATTCAGGGCCCTTTGGCCCCACGGGGGGGTTGAGCGTGGTTCAGTATGGTTGAGCGTGATCTCGTAACGTCTGAAATCACCCATAGCTTTCTTCCATATTGATGAGTGGGTTTACTCTAATGAATGTTTTAAAATTAAACCTATAATCTACAATGAATTGTATTTTCAAATTTACCCAAGCTTAACACTTATGATTGTATGCAGGACATCAAGATTTCTTCAGTTTTGCTCCAACGCTTTCTTCCCCACAAACAAAAATGCCTTGCTGCTTTGTCATCTTGTGGTTAGCTGTCGTATATGCATAGTTGCGTCATTTTAGACATAAGCTACTTGCACGCTGAAGGGACAGTTTCTTTTGTGTTTTCTACACACAACTGGTATTCAGAACACAATTACATGTATTTAAAAATAGTACTTGATTAAAAGTTATATTTCACTGAACTCTTATGCAATATGTAAAGGAAAATTCATTTAAATTTTCTTTTCTCTTTCTAGGTTTGGATATTGGTCAGTGATCACATGGTGTCCAACAGGCATCCTAACATCCTTTCAGCTGAAGGTTGAACCCCCACAAGGAGGTTTAGACGATACAGCAGCAAACAATATCAAATTCCGCTGTAGCAGCGGTGCTATAATAGAAAGAGTAGGTGGTTCAAATGGTGATTATGGCGGATGGAGTAATTCCTGTGCCAAAGGTGGAATTTGTGGGATTGAAACCAAACAGGAACCATACCAGGGAGCTTTTGTGGATGACACGGCACTAAATGATGTTCGCTTCTTCTGTTGTAAATAATTCTAGCTGGGATGTTATTTTCTAGGATTTCCCAAAGCTTGCCACCTGGCTGTTCTGAGCAGAACAACATTGTCCTCAACTTTGTTCCAAACCCTTTTGGCAGATCATTTTGCTCTAAACCTTAGCAAAACCAATTTTCTTTCAGTCTCTCAAAAACCCGAACAAATTAGATTCCACTAATGGTGCCTGGCCTCATAAGTGACTTGCAAAAGCTGTGATTGATCTAGACTAGAAATTAATTATGGATCCAATTTACAGGAGAGCCAGATGGTTAATGAAAGACTCTAAACGTAAACATTCTTCCATTGACTGACTCACTATTTGCTCTGAGTGAACTCAAAACATGACAGTCCTACTTAAAAGGCTCCAACTAAAAAATATGTAAGTTACATGCAAGTTCAGGTGAGCTGATTTCTGCAAGCTGTGTAGACATTATGCACACTTTTTTGTGTAAGCATGTAATATTTACAAATAAAAATTTGTGTAAGTTGGATTTACTGGCAGACTGAGTTTAATACTGCATTTGTCATCTAACACTGAACTTCCTCATAATCAAAATTATATGTACAACTTACTTTAGGCCCAGTGAAATGGATAGCTACAGAGATCATCTTGTCTAGTGCCAACAGTATCAATGATCTTATCCTATAAACTAGTCAGCAGAGGATTCAGGAAAGAGAACCAGAACAACATATTATTTGGCTATTGTTTCCTTTCATTGGCCCCAATTCTAAACACAGGGTGATTTCAGACATGACGGGGGCCCTATTGGCCCCGCCACGGAATCACCCAAATAATTCCCCGGTGGAATCAAACCGGCCCGTCAACAGACGAGCCGGCAGATTTCGCCGGGAAATCGGGGAGGGGGCGGGGCTGCACGGTGCAACGTGTGGCCACACAGCCCCCCCCCCACTTCTGAGGCCACCCACCCTCCAGAAGATGGGCGGGCGCTGCGGCCAATGTGGCCACGGTGCCCCCCCCCCGGCCCCCCGGGGTATTGACCACAGAATCGGCGGCGAGCATGGCCGCCAATTCCAGGCCGTGGTCAGGGGCCAGACGAGACGTTACCATGCTCAACCACGGTGAATTCTGCCGTGGTTGAGCGTGGTAACGTCACATCTGTTGGGGGCACAAAGTGATTCCCGCCGGGTGTTCACCCCCAGCGGGAATCACTTTGAACACGCTTTCGGAGATGGTCCCCAGACCATCCTTGAAAGCGTGGTTATTTTGATCCCCGCTGGTGGTTCACTGTGGTGAACATCTGGTGGGGATGAAACAGACGTTACAATGACCATTCGCCACCACAGCAGATTGTCTGTGGTTGAGCGTGATCTCGTAATGTCTGAAAATACCCACAGTTGCTCATGAGTAAATCTCATTGTAATCAATGGGACTTACTCCTGCACAAGTTTGTTTAGGATTGATCCCAATGTGTGCTTTCAACTAGAGCTTCTCCCACCAACATGATAATTTGTTTCAGCACATTAATTCATCCCCATGATATGAGTCAAAATGAACAGCTATCAACCAAGCCCATTTAAAAAAAATATTTTGTTTTTTAAACCTTTAATTTTCTGTTCTTCTTGGCTGTCCTTAAACCTAGACAGGGAAAGCTTACTGAAGATGTTTTAAAAGCAGAAAAACAATCTAAAGTACAAACAACAGTAAATTAATCACATTCAGTATAGACTGGCCCACATCTGCCTGTATTAACTCACAAAGATTCTACTCCTGTTTAAATTATTTAGAATTATGCCATTTGCTTTAATAGAGAAACAAAACTAGCTTATGGGTCTAGCAGTTTACTAGTTTTTACACTAATATGTATGGAATTTTCATCAATATGTTTAGAGGGGAATATATTCACCTACATAAGTCATTGTGTACTACTTTGATACATGCAAGAACAACTTCGTTTTACATGGGCCAAATGCACCTTGGCTAGCTTCTCATTCAGCTAGCATCCTTTGAGAAAGCTTCACAGAGAGTAATCTTCCTTCATTTTCAAAGGTTACAGAAAATGCTAAAGACTTGCCTTCTGGCAGTTTGTTTCCTAGATTTCCTTGAGAGGAAAAACTGGGTTTTGCAGTAGTATAGCTGAAAGTCTGAAAGTCACTACATTTGTTGGCAGGTTGAACCAGATGAATGAGGAAGCCGTTTCCTTTCTGTCTTCTTCCTGAAGAAGGCATAATTAATTCTCTTTTTCTTCCCATGCTGAAATCTGTTTTATAATGAAGCAATGAAGTTTGAGGATAGAGTTCTCACAAAAGTCTTTCTAGGTCATGTGAGCGTTCAAATTGCCACAACTGATTCACCTGCTTGCTACACACACGTAAGCACAAGTCTTTCTCTCTCTCACTCTTCACTGCCTCTATTCATTTACCAGAAAGAATGTGGACAATCATTCCGCCCTACAAAAAAAACAAAATAACAGAAAAGGTGAGTGATTTTTAATGATCATTCAAAAGTAATTTCTACATTACTTTTAATTAGAAGCTTGAAACACATTGGTGAAGATCTATGGAGGATTTTTAGATATTTGAAGTATTTTAAAACCAGCTATTACAGTAATTACTTTAGGTTTTATTCTGATAGGTGCAGAGTATGGGTTCCATTGAGATCACAGGTATTTAAGAGCTTTGAAGGATTAGGACCTTTCCTTCAGTGTTCTGTGGTTGTTGGGGCTAAATGATGTTCCCAGCATAAGCCACAAGGCTGTATGCTGCCAAGTTTAATTTTTTTGACTGGCTATGCTACATGCCTGAGGAAGGCCCTGTGTGGCCCGAAAGCTTGCTTCTTTCCACCAACAGCAGTTGTGCCAATAAAAGTTATCATTTGAACCACTTTGCTTCCCTCGCTGAGTTTAACAGGGACAAATTCCTCCCCTTGTAGCAGAGCAGCCCCAAAAGGAGTTTTCTCAGAGCTGCAGCACCGTTTGTCTTCAGTACATTTTCCCATCCATTAGAGTCACTGGAAGATCTGCATACCTAATACCCTGGAGCCTTAAAGTTCCCCTTGTGCAAAGGATTTCCTGCCCTGCGTTATTACTTCTATTAAACACTCAGTTTTTATAAAAGGAGACACTCCTAACCTGCCAGATTGGTGGAATTTGAAGGTTCAAGGATGGCAGTCACAGCATGCTAACAGATGTTATGAGGATATTAAATCCATGCTGGCAACAACACCTGTTTAATAGACGTGCCAGCTATTGGATAGCCACTCAAGCATGCCGTGACTAGTACTACCCAACGGCTGGTACCATAGGTGATGGGGAGCTTTACCTGGATTACCAGCAAGGTCATGCTGCTGCTACCACCGCCACTGCTCTGCTCCCACGGCCAGCTGCCATGTCCAGTGAGCCCTCCACGCTCCCCACCAAGACAAAGGGTGATTTCAGAAGTGACACAGTCAACCTCAATCAAACACAGGGGGTGGGGGGTTGAAAGCGCCGTGCATCTCTGTTTGCTCGCATAAAGATGTTCACCACAGTCAAACGCGGCCCGGGGTGAAGCTAACCACGCTTCGTGAGGTCGGGGCGGGAGGAGGTCCAGAAGTGTGGTGAATGGTCACCACAGCAGGGGTGAATTAAAAGTAACTTCTGAACGGAAACCCGCAGCGGCGGTGGAAGTAACTGACCCCAGCCACGGTGCATTCTGGGGCTCGAACCGCGGTCCACATCTCCACTGCATGTCTGTTGTGTTCCCCCGGTCCATGTTCTCTCTGATTGCCCCCCGGGCGGTGGTCACGATCCTGTCACTGCTGTTGGGGCCGCACGTGTCACCACAGCCGTTCACACCGTGAACAGTGGGGTGGGNTGTTCTCTCTGATTGCCCCCCGGGCGGTGGTCACGATCCTGTCACTGCTGTTGGGGCCGCACGTGTCACCACAGCCCGCGGTGAATCCGTTCACACCGGGGTGGGATTCACTGTGGTGAATTGGAACGTGTCACTTCTGAAATCACCCAAAGTGTTACCAGACATTACCCTAGCTACTTGTAAGGAAGTGCTCCACATAGTGGGCCCGCAGTGCTTGTGTGGGTCTTTCATGCAGAGCAACTCCTTTTTAGACACACAGCAGGCCTGGTTCATGTTGCAGACACACATAACAAAAGTATATGTTTGCACCTGAACACATCATCCATTAACACTCAGATTCACACGCCTCCTGCTTAGTCTTCTAGCCTTCCCTGTTCAAAGAACCTCAGGCCAGACTATGTAGAATCCTTCCCCTCCTCTCCTATCCCACACCTGTGTTAGCAAAACATAGATGTTGATCTATTGTGTGGGCCCTTTGTATATGGAATGGTGGGACCCTAATTTGTGTGTTCCTGAGCTGGGTAAATGGTGGCTCAGGAGCCACGTGTGGTTCTCAGACACCTGTACTGCAGCCTAGGGGCATGTTCATACAGGTGCAAGAGAAGCCAAGCTGCCACTTTTGCTGTCGGAGCCCCCTAGGGGTGATGGGAACAGGGGACGCAGGTCCTGTACTATTACTGCTGCCCAAGCCCACCAGACCACGTGGGAACCAGAGCTTTGATAGTATGGGAGTTGAGGAAACTGTGCTGCCCTGTCTACAAGATTGGGAGAAGCCATGATTGATGTAATGTACCTTGTGGCTCTGGCTTTTGGGCATGAGAACTTGGTGTACCTCTACGTCAAAATTTCCTATAAACTTAAGTAGGTTAGGCAGCTAAGGGAATTCATAGTATCTTTCTTAGTTTTAACTCCTTAATCAATATTCCTTATTGAGAAGTTAGTTTAAAAGGAACATATAGTTTCATAGCATCCTGTGCCTGGACCATGACACAGAATATAAGTTCCACTAGATAGTCAGATTTCCCCCCAAAATTTAGACTATTTTTAACTTTCATAGCTTCACGACAAACTCCTCACACACCTCTTGGACATCCCAGTGCTGTTGGCTGCTTTCCACTTCTTTTGTGCAGTTTTGAAGGATCACCTTTTCCTGTCTGACATCAAAGCAAAATTGCCGAGTAGAACCAAACCGGATTTCCTTTATGCTGGTATACTCAAAGTGCTAGAAAAAGAGGATAAATATAGTTGGAGGATGCTGTAGCCCAGAAGTCATTTCCCACTTGTGTTTGCTAAAATTAAATAAGGAAACATTAAACTAGGGTGCTCAATGTGAATTGTTGGGGGTAAGCGTCTCCCCACACATTTTCCACTGGTTATCCACAAAAACCAGTGGGTAATGGGTAGGGGTGTGCAATTAATTTTTGTTTTTACTAAAATGAAAATCCCATTTTCATTTTTGTTACTGCAATAACAAAAATGAAAAAATATATGAAAATTTCAGAATAAAAACAAAAATTGGGGTGGAAATAAATTCTGGGACATGAAAAACAAAGACGTTACAGCTTGAAATTTATCTGATTTGCATGCAACATGGACATATTGTATTCATACAGATTGTATGAGGGGTACCAGTGAATCAAAATTTCATCTAAATTGTATGGGAAAACAAAGACATTACCACTGGAAATGTGTGTGCAAACCATGAAATTTAAATTGCCTATGAAATTTGGACCCTTTATCCAAACTTTATGAAGTTTGGCAGGGATAATCCCTTGGATGGGGGGTACAATTTGTCCAACTTTTATGCAAATTGGATGAAAAACGAAGTTACAGCCAGAAATCCAGTTCCCATTGAAACCAATGGAAAATGAAAATGAAACTTAATGAAAATGAAAATTAATAACAAAAATGAAAACAAATGCAATTGTAATAACAAAAACAAAAATAAAAACAACAAATGTTTAATGCACATCCCTAGTAATGGGTGGGGATGTGTTTGTCTGAACACACCCTTGGGTGAGTTGCAACAGTTGACTTGGTTGCAGCACAGGGCTGCATGACCACTCTACCTCTTGAATGGGAATTTCCTGTCTCCTGACCTCTTGTACTGCAAATGGACAGGAAGAGTCAAATAGTGCGGGAAAGGAAAACCAACGTAGCTCCCTTTCACTATGGAAGAATTAAATGCTGGAAACCTATTTTCTGATAAATAGTACATCATTTCTAAACAGAAATATGTAGTGTTGAGACAATTAGCAAGATAAAGGGTTACTAACTCACCATTTTAGGGGTTTCATAAAGCCTCAAATCACAAGACTCCAGATAAAATTATGGGATAATCTGATTTTATTTATTTAAATAGGTTCCACCCCACATAGCTACAAAGAACAGCTTGAAAACATGACTACAGTGTACTCTAATAGCTCAGAGACCAGATGGTACATTGAAAAAATTAAAAAAATTATTAAAAATAAATAAATCTCAATTTTAAAAACAGTTTTGTTGTTTGGGGCTGGAGCAGCGAAGGGTACAGATTCATGATTTTTGGACATGTGGGGCTGGCATCCCTGAAAGCATTGCATTAGAAATCCATTTATCTAGCTTTTGGAAGGCACTGAATGCATGAAAAAAGTTCTACTAAAGCCAATAAAACTATACTTAAGGGTGGGTACAAACAAGCACTTTCCTGAATCATGTCTTTAATTTGCATGAGCTGAAATATACAATACCTGGTTAATAGTGTCACTACAGGGAGAGAGCTCAATAAGACCTCCGGCAGCATCCTGCTGAGATCTGTAATCTGCACAGAAGCCAACACCAGTATTGTACAGCTGTAAATAAACATTTAAACTGAAATAAAGCAAAATCGATTTGTTAAAATGAAAATTTCTTTCAATTTATTTTGTATTCTTTCCTGAACTGTTGTCCTTTCTCTGTCTGTGTTTTATCTTATAATTTTAGCCAGAGAATCCTTTCACTCAGACAAAATCCCATGTGTGTACATAATGGTACAAATCATTCTTGGTGGAAACCAGTGAAATTAAAATCATAAATCAGTTTGCCCATTATTTCTGGCAAAGCTAGAGAGAGATATCCCTGGTTTACAGTTATCCCATTTCTGCAAAAAGTAATAATTTTAAGTAGCTACAAGAATACATTTTACAATAATGGTCATTACTAGACATACTGGTTATGAAAATTATAGTGTATACTAACAGAGTACACGAGGATACATAGGGTGATTGCAGACGTGACGGGGCGCCTATTGGCCCTGTCATGGAATCACCTTTCTGATTTCCGGCCAGAATCAGAACGGCCTGTCAACAGATGAGCCGTCTGATTCCAGCGGGGAATCCGGGGAGGGGGCGGGGCTGCACAGCGCAACATGCGGCCGCACAGCTGCACCCCCTCATGCTCCCCCAGCAGCCTGCCCTCCTGGAGACGGGCGGGCGCAGTGGTCAATCCGGCTGCTGCGCCCGATTCCATCCTGGGGTCTGAGTCACGGCCTGGAATTGGCGACGGTAACAGATGTTACCGTCTGCCAATTCCGGGCCGTGGTTCAATTAACCACGCTTTCGGAGATGGTGCCTGGACCATCCTCAAAAGCGTGGTTATTTTTCTCACTGCCGGTGGTTCACCATGGTGAACATCTGGCGGAGAGCAACCAGACGTTACGGGACCATCCGTCACCACAGGGGATTGTCCATGTTGAGCATAATCTCGTAACGTCTGAAAATACCCATAGTATTGTACTATATTGTATTACTGTTTCTGAATCTATCAAGAAGAATACTGATTCACCCAAGATCCTTACTCAGTTCTTAGTCCTTTCTTAGACAAAACATTGATTAACACCATAGGAATTTGTCTGATAAAGGACTCAGGCTCCAATCTTACAAAGACTTCCAAATTTGTGTAAGTAGCCCATTAGCTTAAACAGCATGATTCATTGTAGTTAGGCTAAGTAAAGTAAAGCTGGCAAGATTAAAAACTGATCAACCCCTTTAGGATTTGACCCATTAATCAGTTTTATTAGTTCTGTTTAAATTTTAAAATGCTATATTTATTTATATACAAAATTTTAGAAAACAATTTGTTCATTCACACAGATTAACCACTGGACTAGAAGTCAGGCCTTTTTCAAATGGGCCAGGAGGAGCCACGGTGCGGGATGGATGTGCACCACGGTGGGGGTGCGGCCTGTCACATGGGCCCTTTTTACACAGACGCTTGAGCACCCATAAAATGGGTGTTACATTTTATTATACATATTGCAGGGCACCACTGCAGTCAATCGTCATGGGCCCGGTGCACCGGCAGTGGCGTCCGTTGCTCTGTGCGTGGGGCAGGGAATGGGTGTGCACACATTTGCACCCACCCCCTGCACCGCCTCTGCAGTGGCGCACCCATGGACCTCTTCCCCCCTCCCCACTGCAGCCCATTTAAAAAGGGCCATAGTTTTCTTGACTTCAGTGGGATCACGTTCCGGTAAGAGTTTGCCGTGTGCCATGTCTATGGGTGTTTTTAGATAAGCGCCTCCCCATCCATTACCCACCCATCAGCCACCCATCCTGCATGTTGCAGGCCTGCATTTGCAGCCTACACAGCCCTGAAACATGCAAGATGGGGGATAATGGGTGGGGAGGCGCTTGTCTAAAAATATCCCGAGTCTGATCAGAGCCTGTATATTTGCCTATATATTTGTTTGTGTTGTAGTGTAACAGTTCTGAGTTCATTTTGTAGACTCTAAGCCATTCTGTAAGACGAATAAGGATGATATCATAAATATTTGTCCTCTTGCCTTGCCCGAGAATCTTGGTTTATCTTCTGGTGTGTGAAGTTCAGGGTAGACGTTTGATATAAACCATTGGAAACTTCTACAGTCCAGTCTCTTTTGCAACTGAAGGCGTTCACTGCAGTCTGGTTTCTCTGTCTATGTGTGGGAGGGAAATGGGGCAAGTGAATAGATACTAAATACCAATACAGGATTTTTTTGAAAATCTGGAATAAGTGCTGTATGTCCCAGTGAAGTCCCAGTTCTGCCATCCCCGATGTACTGCACGTTAGTGTGATTTCTGTCACATGGTTTCACAAGGGAGAAAGGCCGTTTATCTGTTGTAAATTTATGCCAAGATAGCATAAATGTGGCTATTGTGGGAACAGAGGGAAAGGTGGAATTAACAAAAAACAGCAGTTCCTTGCCCTCTGTTAAATTAAAACACATGGCCAAATTCTACACTAATTGAACAGAAGTCATTAGGGCTGTCAAGACTGTTTGGTAGTATATAATTTGGCCAGTTCGTTACATTTGAATAGCTTGTTGTGTATACAAGGCTCTTTGGAGTCTGTAGATTTAAATGAGAGTAGAACATGTAAGAAGTGCCACTACCGGGTCAGCCTTGGTTGCTTTAGGGGAGTATGCAGTAGACTACAGTGGGGTAATCCATTTCCTCTGCGCCTGACAATCAAGAGTCTCATTCCTCTGACTAACCTAACTAGTAGCCCTCTATGGACCTGGCCTCTAAACATTTATCCAATCCCTTTTTAAAGCCAGTTGTATTACTGGCTTATGCAACATCTTCCGGCAAAAAGTTCCACAGATTTACTGTACGTTGGGTAAAAAATGACTTCCTTTTATTTGTTTTTTTAAATCTGCTGCCTGTTAATTTAATGGAATGCCCCCTGGTCCCACTATTTTTAGAAAGAGTAAATAGCAGCTCCCTAGTTACCTGAGTCACACCATTCATGATCTTGTAAATGTCTATCATATTCCCTCTTAGTTCTCTCTTCTCCAAGCTAAAGAGCCCTAACCTATTGAGCCTTTCCTTGTACAGAAACTGCTCCATGACTTGGATCATTTTGTTGCCTCTTTCTGCACTTTTCCCAGTTCTACTATCTATTTTGAGATGGGATGACCAGAACTGGACACATTGTTCCAGGTGTGGTTGTACTATAGATTTATAGAGTGACATTATTTATTTATTTATTGAAAGATATTTTATCCCACACCCTCCCACACAATAGCAGCTCGGGGCGGTGTACAACAATTGTTCCAATAAAACCAACAATAACAAAATACCAGCTAAATTTTTTTAAACTATAAAATACTAAAAGAGCAGAAATCGAATCAAAGCCCTCCCCGCCCACCCACCCGTCTCCCTCCCAAAACGCCTGGAGGAACAGCCAGGTCTTACACTGTCTCCAAAAGGAAGGGAGGTCCGGGGCTAAGCGGGCCTCCGTCAGGAGGAAATTCCACAGCTGGGGTGCGGCCACCGAGAACGTCTTCCCCATCGTTGCCACCTGGGAAATCCAGGGCATGAGGCGGTCCCACAAGTCGATGGGGCCCAGACCATTTAGGGCTTTAAAGGTCATTACCAACACCTTGAATTGAGCCTGGAAGACAATAGGCAGCCAGTACAGAGAACGGAGCACTGCTTGTGACGACCCATCCTCGTTAGAAGACAGGCTGCCGCATTCTGCACCAGCTGCAACCTCCAAACTGTAGCCCCATGTAGAGTGCATTACAGTAGTCCAATCTTGAAGTGATGAAATCATGAATGATGGTGGCCAGGTTGGAGTCCAAAACATACGGCCGTAGCCGATGTACCAGATGTAATTGGCGAAAGGCGCTCCCTGCCACAGCCACTACCTGGGAGTCCAGGCAGAGCTGTGAGTCAAGAAGCACCCGCAGACTATGAACCTGGGTGGCTAAAGGGGAGCAGACCCCGTCAATGACAGGAGCCACCACCCCCTCAGCCTTCCTCACCAGCATCACCTCCGTCTTGTCGGGATTCAATCTCAGACAGCTCACCCTCATCCAGTCCCCCACAGTAACCAAACACCAGGTGAGCACTGAGACTGCTGGGTCTGGGTCAGCAGAAAAAGAGATGTAAAGCTGTGTATTGTCGGTGTACTGATGACAGCGTATGCCGAACCTTCTCACGACCTCGCCTAATGGCTGCATATACATGTTGAACAGGAGAGGGGACAGAATAGAACCCTGAGGGACTCCACACACAGGATCCCGGGGAGATGATGAACACTCCCCTAGGACCACCTGCTGAGTTATCACGGCCAGGAATAAGCAGAACCATTCAAGTACAGCTCCTCCCACCCCAGCCCAGTCCCACAGATGAGCCACCTAATCCCATGATCAACAGTATCAAATGCTACCGACAGATCTAGTAAGATCAAAAGAGATGATCTGCCCTTATCTAATTCACAGCACAGCTCATCAACCAAAGCCACAAGCGCAGTCTCAGTGCCAAACCCAGGATGAAAGCCGGACTGCGAGGGATCCAGAAAACTAATCTGATCCAGATGCCCCTGAAACTGCTGAGCTACCACCCATTCAATAACCTTCCCTAAAAAGGGAAGGTTAGAGACTGGCCGATAGCTGGCAGGGGAGTCAATGTCAAGAGATGGTTTCTTGAGCAGAGGCTGCACCACTGTCTCTTTAAGACAGTCCGACGCTCTGCCCTCCCTAAAAGAGGCATTGACAACCCCAGCCAGTAATGGCCCTAAGGTCTCCCAGCAAGCCTTAACCAGCCAGGATGGGCATGGATTTAATTCACAACAGGTGGCTCTAAATGCCCCAAGAACATTTGCCGCATTAGTGGGCGACACCCACTGAAATTGATCCCACAAAATCGGACCAGGTGGGGCTTCCATAACCTCAAGTTCACTCCCTGTTGTAAGTGCGGTGTCGAAATCATGATGGATCTGAGAGATTTTATCCGTGAAAAAGTCAACAAACATGTCACAACGAGCACTGGAAGATTCCAGTTCTAGGTGTAGAGAGGCCGGACTGATAAGCCTCTGCATCACCCAGAAAAGCTCAGCTGGACGTGACTTCGCAGATGCTATGAGGGTAGGAAAGAACTCCTTCTTTGCTGCCCGCACAGCAACAGCATAGGCTTTTAAACTAGCTTTATGCTGCAATCAGTCATAACATTTTCCATTTTGTTTTCTAACCCTTTCCTAATTATCCCTAACATGGGGTGATTTCAGATGTGCCGGGGCGAATTGGCCCTGGCACGGAATCACTCCTTTGATTCCCCGCCGGGGCCACCGCGTAATGGCAAGCAGACACGGTGGCCGATCCCGGTGGGGAATTCGGGGGGGTGGGGATGGGGCTGCGCGGTGCAATGTGCGGCCGCACAGCCCTGCCCCCCCCATGCTGTCCCGGCTGGCCGGTCTCCAGAGGATGGGCAGGCACTGCGGCTAATGTGGCCGCAACGCCCAGCCGCCCCCTCCCAGCATTGACCATGGCCCGGAATCCCACCACGGATTCCGGGCCATGGTCTGGGGACAGACGTTACGGTCCCCTTCATCATGGGGGGGGGGGGAAATCGCATTCACCACGCAAATGGGGCCGGTCCCATCGGGACCGCCGTTTGCATGGTGAATGTGATTCCTCCTGTGATTCACGGGGGTGACCATCTGGGAGGGAACTTCCATTCCCCCCAACAGACATTACGAGACCACAATCACCATGTGGGAATTCCCCGTGGTTGACCATGATCGCGTAACATCTGAAAATACCCATGCTGTTTGCCTTTTTGACCACTGCTGTACATGAGGTGTTCTCAGACAGATGTGGGGTTGGCCATTTCCGATCCTGCTCTGGAGATGCACCCCCACGTCTGCCCGCTTACAGCTACGCCTGGGTCTGCTTTAAATGGGCACAGCAGCTGCCGCAGCCCATGGTCCACCCGCACAGCACCCCGTCCCCGACACCCTGGGTTTGGATCTTTAATACCAGATTTAATTACAAATCCTTATTACAGATCCATATTTAAATCCATTAAAAAGTAAAAAAAACCAACACCAAACCATTGTGCATGCACAAAATGGCCACTGAACCATTCTGAGCATGTGTTGCCTTTTTCAAAATGGCAGAAGCAGCACCACCACCATTTTGGAAAAGGCAGCACATACACAAATGGTCCCACAGCCCTTTTGCATATGCAAACTTTAAATTTTTTTAATTAAAGCAAGCTACAATGGAGGTGTTGTTGGGACACCTCTGGACACTAGACATTGCTCCAGGGGATCTTGGGGAATTAGCATGCCCCGATGCATGCATATGTTTAAAGTTCTGACTGTGCAGGATCCTGGTCCTGCGCGAGGTAAGTTGTGGTGCTGGTCCTGCATTACATAAGTCACATTAAAACTCTCAGTCCTGAGGGAATTGAGAGTTCCTGGGCTTCAGCCACCCCTACACCCAGGCCAACATCACTAGTAGTGCTGACAGGATTTCTAGCCCAGAGCTGTACTAGCCCTGTTTATGACAATGATGCCCCTTGGACCAAATATGGAAAGCTCCACCTCTGACCCCACACCATCTGTGTCCTGCTTCTTTCCAAGCACTGTTGGAATAGGACCTGTAGCATGTGGGCTGGGCTGGGCTGGGCTGGGCTGGTTTCCAATCTCTCCAACTGAGTGTCCTCTTGAAGAAGCAAGAGTTCTTTCTGCAGCTGCAACTGGGGCCCTGGCTTAAATAGTCCCAGAGTGCCTCAGGACACTTTGTTTTATTGGCTCCTGGGTGATTGTCTGTCTCAAGCCCCGCCCAGGGAGCCTCTTGAGTTTGGCAGCCATTTTAGGCTTGGCTTGGCAACAGTAACCAGGCATGCCAACAGGGAGCAATCCTCTGCAGGCTCTTAGTGATAGCACTCCTGCAGGGCTCCCGGCTACAGGGGGTGTTGCAGTTTGCTACGGATTAATCCATAGCTGCCTGTTACAAACAGTTACAGATTTAATCTGAATGCCCACCCCTAATGAATACGTTAAACACCACCAGTCCCCATACAGACCCTTAAGCAGCCTGCTGCCGCCTTGGAAAAGCTCTGCATATGCAGCATGGTCTGGTGGCCATTTTGTGCATGCACCATGATTTTAATTTTTTTTTAAATAGATTTTAATACGATCTGCAATGGGCATGTTGCTCCTGTTATGGTTCATTATGGATTAATCTATAACTGCCCATTATGAGAGGTTCCAGATTAATCTGACTCTGTAATGCCTGTTTACTTCTTCCCATTTAGAAAACTAACCATTTATTCCTATCTTTTAACCAGTTAACAGTCCAGGATAGAACTCTATCTCTTATTTCATCACTGCTCAGTTTTTTCATTAGTATCTGATGGGGATATGGCCCGGTAAATGCGAAAGGGCTAATCAAATGCTATTTGTACATAACGTTTACCCTCTATCAGCTGCTAACTCTACTATTTGTAAATATTTTTTCTTCTTCAAAGAGCTGAATGTGATTTGAAATACCCCCACCCTACCCGACTGCTTATAAAATAAAATAGAATCGTTCTGCTTTATGCCAGAGAGCAGGTCTGTCCAGAGAAGCTGAGAGCCCTCAATTCACATTAAAATCAATAGGCATCAGGGACACGCAGCACTTCTAAGGACTAATGGATAAGGTGTTGGACTGAAACATACGCCATTTTTACACGGACACCCGCCCCCCCCCCCCCCCGCCCCGGTGGTGGCCACCATGTAAAAGCTCCGGGGTGGGGGGAGGAATGTCCTCCTGTGTAAACGGGCACACACCCACCTACACCCGCAGCACCGAAACACCCCCCACCCCGGTCCGTGTAAAAACAGCCATAGGAGACCAGGGTTCAAATCCCATCTTAGCTACGAACTCACTGGATGGCCTTGGGCAAGACACTATGGGTGTTTTCAGTTGGATGCTGGGCTGCTTGCCCCCGGAGCTGCTCTGCAGGTGCACCCCCATGTCCACCTGCTCCCAGCCCTGCACGGGTGGGGATCAGACAGACCCGGTGGGCTCCCCCCCCCGCGGCCTGCCCGCATCATGCCCCCTCCTGCACCATAGATTTGTGGGCTAGAGCATCCGCAATGCTATGGTGTTGCCTGGGACAATAGCTGGATGGAAGTGGAGCAGCAGCGTGGGTCCGTGCTTTGCTTCCACTCGGTGCCCCAGGTTTGGCTGGGCCGCTCCAGCGGCGGCACTCCAGGATGTTCCAGAGCAGTGCCGCTGGGGCTTACCTGCTTCAACATCTGGCAGGCCACCTTTAGATGGACAGGCCAGCTGGGGGTGAAGCAGGGGCAGCCTGTCCATCTAGAAAAAAACCATTGTCTCAGTCTCAGTTGCCCATCTGCAACATGGAAATAATAATGACTTCTCTGGGTTGTTGTGAAGGGGCACTAGATAAGGACTGTAGAGTACTCTGTACTCTGTACACTGAAAATACTGTGTCAATAAAACCCCACATACAGAGACCTCCAGTGAATCAAAGAAATAAAATGATTACAACTAATCTTGGGATTTGCTAACAGGGAACAGCACAGATTAGGACACTGATACTGCAAATGCTTATGTGCACATAATCCCACTGAATTCAATGAAATTACAAATGTAGGTGGTTGCAGGATTGAGACCTAGAGTTACTGCGATCAAATTAGCTGATGTCGTCACATCACTTTGTCATATAAATAACAGTTGATATTTGGTTCTGAAAAGGAACACTCTGTAGCACAAACAGTGAGAGATGTAACTTTGACTATGAAAATTACATTTAAAACAAAGCAGACTAAAAATAATTGAGAGTGAAGAGCTTTGTTCATCAATATTAACATTCACTCCATAGATATTCTGACTAGAATATAGTTCAGATTCAGAACCACAAGTTCTGAATGGAAAAACTAGTAAAAACAACTGGGCATAGGGTTGCCATTTCTCACGATTTGACCCCGAGACTCCCATTTTAGCTTATGGGAGTTCCAGGGTCAAACCACGCAAGGTGGCAGCCCTAACTGGGTATAATTTTTTAATCATTAAATAGAAGTTGATGTTTAGCTAGTGTCACCTTGGTTTCTTCCAGTGGCCAGTAGGTGTCCCTATTCACCAGGTTAATATAACAAATCACTGAGAGACAAGACTGTCATGGTGATAGCAGTTAAAGTTTTGAATTATTTGGTTTATTGAATATTAAGCAACATCATGATGACACAATGGGTGTTAAACCTGACGGTAGCCTGCTTTCATCGCTGGCAAATTTGTTGGCCGGTCCGACCCAGTCTTGACCATGTTGGCGGCGGGTTCTCGACCCGGGTCAGGTCATGATGGCAGTGCTCTGCTGTCATGTTTTGTGAACACCCAGTGATGCAGAGGTACTGGATGTGGAAGAAAGCAATTAAAACAACAAACAAACAAACTCATGCTAGTTGAACATGAAGATAATTCAAATTTAAAAATTCAATGGAGTTTCCTATTAGTGAAATAATATTAGTATCTTAGATACTAGGGGTGGGAATTTTAACCCAAAATGGCTATTTTGGTTTAAAACCAAAGCATCAGAAAATCAGGCCATTATGATTCCTGATTTTTGATTTTGTATCTTTCCCATTGAAGTCAATGGGTAATCTTCCCATTGACTTCTAAGGGAAGGGGAACCAGGGCCCAACCTCCCCACCCCCACATTCCCCAGGGCCCATTACCACCTCAGAGCGTGGGGGTGGGATTCGCATCCCTAACACCCCCACACTCTAGGGTCCATCTTTACCCCAGCCCCCAGCGCCCTGCCAGATGGCATGTTGGCCTCGGAGCATGGAAGGGAGGACGACTGAGGAGCCGCAGCCAGAGACCAATTCTTTATGGTTCAGTGAACTGGCATCGGACTCTGGACACAAATATTTATTTACTGGCAGTCCAGCTAGCAAGAGAGCTCAGCACCAGAACAGACGTTTGAGCAGAATCTTACTTTAGCACCACGAGTGGGAACTATACCCCCAAGTTTACAGCAAGATTCACAAATAGGTTTATTTGCAACCAAACAAAACACAAAATCTTGTATGTGAGCAGGTTGTGAGTCACACCCCACCCACTGCTCTCCCTTTACCCTTAACTCTCAGGGCCGGAGCCACCCAGACTTTAAATTCTGGGGTGATCAAATTTTCTTCATTTGTAAGCCAAGTTTTTTTGCAAACTTGTTGCTGAAAAGGTAGCTAAAAAACTGCCAAATTCTTGATCAGTTACTTTTACCTTCCACCCCTCAATATTCCCAAAGAGCAATCTGTAAGGAGTGCCTTGTCATTCAGGTGCTGACAAATCAGAACTAGGAAGCATAAATCTAGGATAATTTATCTCACAGTATGAAATGGTCACCGTGGCCATTCTGCACATGCATGGTCGCTTTCCAAAATGGTGCTGCAGTGCCAGCAGACCGACTGCCATTTTCCAAAATGTTGGAAAATGGCTGTGCATGTGCACAACAGCCATGGTGGTAATTTTGTGCGTGTGCAACTGATTTTTTGGTTTTACTTTCCCAGGCGTCAGTTTGGACAGAGCCTAGGAAAAAAGGTAAGTAAGCAACTACCCCCATTTCCCACCCCTGTGCAGCCCCCTAACCCCAGCTCTGCCTCCCCCAGACCCTTGTCCAGCACCTGGGCCTGGCAGGGTTACAGGGAAGGCAGAGCTGGGGGCAGACATTCGATTTAGCCTCGTATTGCTTGGAATCGGACCAGATTCTGAACAATAGGATCTAAAATCTGAAGTGAAGTCTGGTCGGTACGATTCTGAACCTATCTCAAATTTCAATATGATTTCCCATTTCTACTATACAGCTAGGATGCCCATACCTCCCCTTTAAAAGAGGATGCTTATGAAAAATGCATGGTTCAGGGCTGCACTGGAACCAATGCAGCCCTGCAACATGTATTTTCCATAAGTATTCTCTTTTAAAGGGGAGGTATGGGCACCCTATATACAGCAGCCAGACCTGTTAAAAGGTGGTAGGAATCAGCTACAAAAAGAGGAACGTTACTATTTTCCCTCAGCTGTGAGAATTGAGTTTACTCCCTTTACTAAGCCACCTCGAGAATGAACACTGTGAGATACTCCTTCCTTTTGTGCTTTTACCTTACTGGTTAAGAAAGCCGCCATGTGATGCTTGTAGAAGATGTCTTTAAAGGAATCCAGCCAGGTCTCTGCTATTCGGATTTTGTTCCTCACAACAGCTTCCTCATCAGAAAGGGCATGTGGGGTATGAGTGCGATAGACATGCCCCACGTGTGAGCAGGGAAGGATTTCCACAGACCCACCACACAGCCAGGCCTGCAAAAGTGAAAGACATACAAAGAGCTTCAAGTCTAGTTCGTCATTGAAGGAGGAGGTAAATTAGTTCCAGCAGCATTTAGCTAATGATAAGCAGCTTAGGCAGTGAAATAGTAATAAAATGAGTAAGAATCTGTTTCAGAATGCTTATTCCAGGCTTTGGCAAATAAGAAAGATTTCTAGCCCAAACCTTAGAGTTCAAATCATAAACATTTAACAAGGGGAAACTCCTTTTTCCTTCCATGTTGATCCAATATCATTTCTGCTTTAACAGCAGGGATAAAAGCTATTTTCTTCTTTTCTTTTCAGCTAAGGGAACAGTGTGAGGAAATATAAATGTCCTGTAAAAAAAATTACTAGCAAAAGCTGTGTGAGTTCATTTTAAATTATAGTGATGCTGCTGAGGCTAAGGGTGGAATCAAATAAGACAACAGCCACATTAGCCTTAACCAAACGCATTCCCGCGTGTCCATCTATTGGGTGTCCACCACATGGCCTTCATGTGGTCACCATAGAGCACATAGAGCCACCCCTCACGGTGGAGTCCAGGGGCATAGCCAGGGGCGGCTGGTGAGTTTTGATGTTGGAGGGGCACTGGGATAATAAGGCTGGGTCGGCCTGCTTGAGGCTGTGCCATGTTGGGCCGGCGGGCCTAGGGGCGGAGCCTAGCCTAGGGGTGGAGCCATGGATACGGTAGGCGGAGCCACGGCATAACCCAGCCAGCATCAAGGAGTTCCCAGGGTTAACATTGGATGGACATTACATTACTTAATCCAGCAATTTCAGTTAGGCAGGTTATATTCACCTCCTCTGCCAGGTTTAAAAGCAGGCAGATCACCAGACTAACCGTTACATCTCACGATTTCAAAACCTCAATT
>QEPC01000068.1:3407143-3418800 GCA_003113815.1 Sphenodon punctatus
GGGGGGAAGGGTGGGTCCACAAACCCTCCCCCCCATCCGCCAGTCTCGCACACCCTCCCCCCCTTCCATCCCAGGCCCTCAGCCTCTGCTCCCTTAGCCCCCCTCCCATTTACTCACCGTTGCAGGCAGGAGGCAGGCAGGCACCAGGCAGGTAGTTTAGTTCAGGGTTCAGTGGAGGCGCTTAGCGGCGAGATGGGCTGCGACGCGCATGCTCAACTGAGTCAGTTCAAGCATGCGCACTGCAGCACATCTCACCGCCAAGTGCCTCCATGGAATGTCCAGGTGAGGCTTTGCATTGAGCCCATAGGGCCCATAGGGCTCAATGCAAAGCTGCCACAAGTGGGAAATTTCATTTCCCAGCGGCGTGCTTGTACTGAACGCTGAGCCGCCCGGCACGCATTCAGTTCAAGTTTGTCCCTTCTGGGACTCCAGACTTTGGAGTCCCAGAAGGAGTCCAGACCAGACAGAGGTTAGCGCTCACTGACTGAGCGCTCTGTCTCTGCCGGGCAGCTGAAATTGACATCTGAGTGCTGCACTGCTCTGACTGCAAGCCAAGCTGCAGCAGTCAGAGTAGTGCGGTGCTCCGATGTCAATTTCAGCCGCCCGGCAGAGACAGAGCACTCAGTCAGTGAGTGCTCTGTCAGTGCGGCACCGGGGGGACGGGGGAGAGCAGGGGCAGGGCACTGCCCCAGGCACCCTCAGGTGAGTGTCGCCACTGGACATAGCGGGCCCACCATGTAGGCCAATCAGGGATAACAGATAGTATTTTGGATTGAT
The DNA here is from genome assembly GCA_003113815.1 of Sphenodon punctatus. Lineage (NCBI taxonomy): Eukaryota > Metazoa > Chordata > Lepidosauria > Sphenodontia > Sphenodontidae > Sphenodon > Sphenodon punctatus. The sequence goes on from QEPC01000068.1 coordinate 3,407,921, forward strand.
ATGAAATTGCTCATAACGAATCATTACCAATCCGTACCAAACCGAAACTGTGCCAAACACGTCAGTTGCAGTTTGGTTTAAAATCCATTAAAAAAAATAATAATCACTGTGCATGTGCAAAATGGCCTCTGGATGAGTCTGTGCACACACACCCTCTTCCAAAATGGCAGAAGCGGTATCGCTGCCATTTTGGAAAAGAGAAATCGGTCTGCGCGTTTTGCGCATGCACAGATTGGCTGCCCGTTTCCAAAATGGTGTTGATGCTGCCGCTGCCATTTTGAAGGAGGGCACGCATGCACAGAATGGTCCGGTCGCCATTTTGCACAGGCACAGTGATTTTTTAATTTTTAAATTTTTTTTAAAAGTATTTTAAAGGTTTTAATTTATTTAAATATGGATCTGCAATACAGATCCATATTTAAATACAGAAACTGTGAGATCAGAACTGCAAATGGAACCTCCCCTTGCCCCTGCCCCCCACTGCTGTTGCTGCTTTTCATTCCCTTTATTGATTTTGCTTGCCTTCCTGCATTATAGGGCAGTCAGCACCAGGGGGAAGCAAAGAGCAGAAAGGGCTGCTGTTGCACTTGCAGAGTTACTGCTCACCTCACCTTCCCTTCCCATTAACAGCAGGCAAATTGCTGCTAATGTGTGGGTGAGAGGGTGGAAGGGAAAGCCCTTCTGGATCTTCTTCTGTTCCATCAACTCTCGGTTCAGCAGTGACATGCCAGCTGGAGCCAGGCAGCAGTAACCACAGTTAGATAATCTATCCAATGCTGGGCAGTAGGATGGCACTATACTAGGTCAGAGTTGATAAGCACAGGGGGAACACAGGCACCAACTCCAGAATTTTGTGTGGGGGCAGCATGCATTGTGGCTTTGGACAATTTCAAAGCGGGCAACCCCCAGACCCTGAAGGTTGCCAGATTCACAAATTCCAAGGGTAGGGGTTGCCATATATGCAATTTTTTAGAGGACACTTATGAGAAATACAGGTTGCAGGGCTGCATTGACACCAACACAACCCTGCAACCTGTATTTCTCATAAGTGATGTCTAAAAATTTGCATATATGGGAACACTATCCAAGGGTGGAACTAGGGATGGGCGAACAGATTGCCATTCGGTCTGGTCCGGTCCGGTCCGGTCCGGTCCGGTTCGGTTTGGTTTGGCCGTTCGTTTCGTTTGCCGTGTTTGGGTTTGGGCGTTTGGTTTGGTCCGGTCCAGTTCGGGCATTTGAAAAAAGGCTCACTGTGTGAGGAATGATGGCCCCAGACCCATGACGGTGGGTGCTGGGGCTAGAGTGGCAGCTTTTAGGTATTAGCCACAGCCCTCCCTGCCAGTAACTTGGCCCCAGAACCCTGATGGCGGGTCCTGGGGCTGGAGTGGCTGTTTCTTGATGCTTTGGAAAATTGGCTCTCTGTGTGAGGAATGATGGCCCCAGACCCATGACGGTGGGTCCTGGGGCTAGAGTGGCAGCTTCTGGATATTGGCCACAGCCCTCCCTGCCTGTAACTTGGCCCAGAACCCTGGTGGCGGGTCCTGGGGCTGTAGTGGATGTTTCTTGATGCGGTGGAAAGACATCGCCTCCGTGCGAGGAATGATGGCCCCAGACCCATGATGGTGGGTCCTGGGGCTAGAGTGGCAGCTCCTAGATACAAATTGGTCACAGCCCTCCCTGCCTGTAACTTGGCCCCAGAACCCTGACGGCGGGTCCTGGGGCTGGAGTGGCTGTTTCTTGGTGCATTGGAATGACATTGCCTCTGTGCGAGGAATGATGTCCCCAGACCCATGGACGGTGGGTCCTGGGGCTAGAGTGGCAGCTTCTAGATACATATTGGCCACATCCCTCCCGGCCAGTAATGTAGGCCCCAGAAACCTGATGGTGGGTCCTGGGGCTGGAGTGGCTGTTTCTTTTTTTTATTTATATCTATCTCTACACTAAATCTAACTGCTATTAATTATTCTAAAACCTATTGAACTAAATGGAATATCCTAATAATTAACTACAAAGGCCTTGTCCTACAAACACACTGTATCTCTATCTATCTCTATAACTAAGCTAACTACTATGTATATCTATCTAGTAACTATCTATCTAATAACTATCTATCTATATATACAATATTACACAGGGGGAAACACAAAGAACACAGGGAGGGGTACAAAACTGAAATGAAAATCAATCTAATAATAATCCTACTCTAAATAAATCCAAAACTTAAAACAGGGGAAGGGAATCAGGGATGGAATAAGAGGGAGAGGGAAAGGATTCAATGGAGGGGGGAGGGAGGAAGGAAGATTGAACACAGGGAACACAGGGAGGGGTAAAAACAAAAAATAACACCTAAATCTATCTAATATAATCTAAATAAATGATAATATGGAGGTAAATGGGTTGGATGGGTGAAATAGGAGGAGGATGGCAATGGATTAGGAATAGGAAGGAACAAAAACTGCTGGGAGAGAGGGAGCCTTCTGAAACGCCTGCTGTTCAGGAACAGTGACTAGCTCAGAAGGTGTTGGGAAGGGGGGAGGCAATCAGTTTTGTTTCTTGCTGCGCCCGCCTCACCGCAAGCCCCATTGGCTCCGTGCAGCCTAGCCCGTGGCCAATCGCAGACTGCGAAGCCAGTGGTCTGAGGCGAAAAGGGATGGTGATTGGGCAGGCTGGCTGCTACTCCAAGCCTCTCCACCCCTGATGCCTGGAAGTCTGCTCCTCAGCTGACTCCCCCTCCCTGTCATGTTTTGCCTTCCAGCGACACGTTTTTGCCACCCGAACTCACCCGAACGCGATCTGAACTGACCGAACTGTTTGGTCATTTCGACGTTCGGAATTGAGTTCGGTTCAGTCAGTTTGTGTTCGGATTCGGGTTCGGACGATTGGGCCCAACTCCAAACTGCATTTGGCATCACTAGGTGGAACTGCATGGCAGGGAATCGGTGCTGGGAGAGGGGGTGTCTCTTCACCAGATGCAGCTCTGATTTGATTAAACTCATTTGTTTGGGTTTTATTTATGTTGCTTCTATACCCTTAAATTCTGTTTTCTCAAAGACACAAGTTGCTTGATTTTTCATCTCACTCTTACCTTTATAGATAGCTCTAGATTTTCACCCCCCGATAGGGTCATGTCAGAATCATAGGCTCCTGTATTTTGGAAGTAATGTCGGTCCATTGCCACTACTCCACCAGGTACCACAGGACTCCTAGACAGAGCAATTTCAAAGTGAGTCTCTCTTCCTGCAATTAGTGATGCAGCGTTAAACAGAGGATGAAATTACCCTCATGCTGTACAAGATCTAGTGTTGTTCCTTAATATGAAAACTCAAAAAAGAGGCCCTATAAAAGCAGATCCAGATAATTACTGATACAAGAAAATAGGAAGTGCTGAATGATTATGAAAATAGAATACACTTACATAAATGACACCTTTACTACAAGAATGTTATAAATCTTATAAAGACAATTACATGAATGACCATTCAATAATCATGAAGGAAGGTACCAGAAAGATACCTATTACAGACAAAAGGTCATTATAAAACCTCATATAATAGGTCCTTCTAAATAGGTCCATAATGAATCTTCTTTACATTTCCTATACTCTTTTATCCAGGTTTTGCAGACTTAAATGCACCTTTCTCTCTCTTTTTGTACTTTTTGTACTTTCCTTCACTTAAATGTTTCATACATGGGTCTACTTTGTATCTTCAAGTTGTGAAGAAGCCCTGATGAAGATTTTGTTGTTGAAACGCATAGGCTACTTTTAAGTAAATTGTGGGTGTATTTTCAACATTGTTAATTATGGGCCTATTTGGTGGACCCTAGGCCCATGAGCCACTGCTTCATGAAGCTCATTTCCCCAGGGCGTGGTAAGGCTACCCAAAGTGTGGTAACCCTCTCAGCCTGTCTCGTTTGGATGCACCCTACATCGTGTGGTAACGTTGCCCAAAGTGTCGCCCAAAGTGGGATAATGTCTTGTGTGGCTGCACCCCTGATAATCCTGGGGAACTTCTTCCACAGAGTTTGTGTGTTTACACATTATAAATAACCATGTGGTAAATTACAATGTGGTGTTTTCATGGCTCTCCATGGCACTTGAATATGACATCTGAAAATATCCTAAAGCCATGCTTGCCATCCCCCTGATCACTTTTTTAGTATGCTGTATTTTCTCCTCACCCTTAGAAAGCATCAACAACTCTCTTTGTCTTTTTAGACTGTGCAATGCATTCTCTGGATCAATGACTACTGCTTCCTCTGTGTCTGGAATTAAAGCACCTATCATGCTATAGACTCTATGGCTGCAGTCTAAATATAGTAACATTAATACACAGAAGCCTAGCAAATGTAATGTAAACCAATAACCTGTCCCCTCAAAAAATATTAGCCCCAAGTATGTGGATGAGATCACCTCCCTAGCAGTTAACTGGAGGATATGCTAGACTCTGTAGTCTGGGATGAGAGTAAATATATTAGTTGGTGAACTGCCGTTACCTGATAGGACTGATGGGAGACTGTCGTACCTTCTCTTCGTGCTCCGGCAGTGGCTCCCAATGGAAATCTAACTTCCAGTCAAAAGCCCCTCGTTGCAGGCCCACAGTGTGATAATACTGAAAAGTCTTCCAGTCAATCACATCTATGACAGGGGAGACAATTCTGTTTCTGAAAAGAAATCGATGTATTGTTTTTTTACGGGAGAAATCATGGAAACACTTGACAGTGTTTTAGCAAACTCTCTTCTGCCTATTACAGAGTTGTAATCTTAAAACATATTGAATGTTCGTGTGAGGTACTGTACCCTGACCTCTCATTCCTGTCACTCCACTGTGAGTATACAGCCATCCATTTAATGTCCAACAGTAGTAAAATCTGGATTTGCTTCAATATAATTATTCTCCATTTTTCCATGTCAGCCACTTCATGAAGCTGAACACTGCATCATACATCACCCTGAAATTACTGTCATTTCAGAACAGAATAAGCTCACAATTATTTTAAAAATGTCTCTTTTTATAGCTATAGCTACAAAATGTCTCTTTTTATAGCTATAGTGAAATCATCTTCACTGTTTAATTGTTATGCCGTTACAGGCCTGAGAGCTGCAGAAAAAAGCTGGCTGTGTAACCTCCTTCTGCTTAGTTACACAGGAGCTATTCTCACTTATTTTAGTATAAGCAAGAGAAACATTTGGCCTTTTGTACGCTGCAGCAAAGCAGAATGTTCTGCCCGAAACAGATCAAGACAGAGCCAAAGCCTTAAAACATGAAGCTCTCTGTTCAGCTGGTTAGACATCAATCTTGAGAGAACAGGACTTCAGCAAACGCCTTCCAATAGGAAAAGGTCAGCACAGTGGCCTTCAAAATTCTGCTATCTGCTCCTTCCTTGCCATGGCAATAAAAGAAAGTGACACAAATGTTAGACACTAGCAACTCTGATGTATACATGACCTTGACATATTTTCTCAGCACTTCCAATCACTATAGTGTTGGCTGTCATTGAGAGAACAAAGGGATTAAGAGAACAAAGTATCACAGTACTCACTCCACAAGAGAGGACTTGAAACATGTATGGGGGGAAAGTGGATGTTTCTTTTCAGTTACACTGGTGCAATTTACAAAATAATCAAAGTTAATAGAGTTACTCTACTCAGTATTCCCACTGAGAATCTGTATCAGAGACTGAGATTATCTGTGTAATTCACCTACTGTCATTTTATGCTCATTTAAAACTTGACCTTTTGGGGTCTAGTTCTCTGATTAGTTGCCACTGTGAATGCTCAGTCATTGCAAATATTTGATTTTTTCAGTGGGATTGCTCATGGCAGCAAGTACTACAATGAGGAGTATTTGCATAAAATGTTTTTTTCTTGTATTTTATAGAAAGATTTTGAAATTAAAAAACAAAAACAAACTTGCTTCTTTTTCTGAACCTGAAAATATTTTTTTCATACACAACCTGCCCCCAGTTTCCTGTGACCCAGTGCTGCAAATATTTTACCCCATCATAGAATTCAATAAATGCTTAAGTATAGCACACTCTTAAATAATGAGTAGAAATTAGAGTAAATGAGGCAGTTCAAAAATGAATCCACCATTTGATGTTAGGAAAAACTTCTAACATTAAAATGTTTGCCTATGGAACGCAATGAGATGAAGACAGTTGGAAATCACTCAATAGATGTGACACATTCTTCATTGGAAAAAACAAAGTAATTTGCTTTTCCAGTGACCTACCCACCGAATACTTCTTGTGTATTTTAAAAAACTAGGACTACAAATACTGTAGCATTGCTAGAATTCAATTTTAAAAAAAGTTTTGTAAAGAAATACAGTGACGTTTTAAGGGCCATGTCTTCAGCTGGTTCAATTCAAGATTGCTTTATTAAAGCAAGTGGAGACACGGGGTGCAAACAAACAGCAGCTCTGCATTTGCCCATGCAAGTCCTCGTTACCCCCGAGTTTACCTGTCTGTCTGAAGAGCGCCCGCCAGATGTTCAGCATGGAGCAGGATGTGGCTGCTCTGAGGCAGCCCCACACAGGATGCTCCAGAAGATCCAGGAGCAAGCTGGTCAAACCCGAGGCAACGGGAAAACACAGAGCTATGGTCTGTCTGAACAGCCCCCACGACAAGCCAAATGGCCAGAGTGGCTCCCAGAGCAAGTGCAGCCATCTTGACAACCCGTCCCGACCCCAGCCCTTAAAGGAACACGTGCAAAAGCCAAACACATGTTGGCCCCATGCAGGAAACCTGTAGAGAGAATGGAAGTCAGCACCCACAGAAGTCCCAGGGGGATGGAAAAGCAGCAGTACCCACCAGCTCCCAACCTGAACAGCCTGCTTTCCGGGCCTTTCAGCTGTGCCTTTCCACCATCTCTTTCCCAGTTCATTCTGGCTGCTTAATAAAGTTTGCTTTTTGCTTCTGGGCATCAGCTTTGTGTGGATGTCATGCAGTCCCCCGGACTGGCCTGGTTCCTGGGGCTGTGGGTGGTAAGAGGTTAACAGCTGCTGCTGCTACGTCCCATTGCCATGGCTGCCTGAGCTGCGGCTCCTGGCAAGGGCCGGGCTCTTGGGTGGGGCGTGGTGTAGTCAGCAGAGCAGGCCTGGCCGGGGGGTGGGTGCGGGGGGATTGACTTGCCTGTCTGTGTGTCCTTGACCTGGGGCTTTCCTGGGGCCGGGGAAATGTGTGTTTGCTGCACGTACACATGCTGGGCTGTCTGGGTGAAGGCCACCAAAACTATGGGAGCATGAGGTTCCTCCTTGGGGCAGAGGCACCCACATGGTTGCTCTGGGGCTCTGGGCCACTCCCTGTCTGTCTGAAGACACCCATTTTGATTTACAACCATTGATGACTGATCTACTAATCTGGCCCAAATTTTTACAGTTCTTGAAAGCATAACTAAGGGAGACTAATGTGCAACTTTGACTTTAGTGAAAGACAGTTGACATGAATATTTGACTTTAATAAAACATTGTCTTATCTACTTTGCGGGGGTAAAATGTCTGTTGTAAGATATCTGATTTCATCCTATTCAGCAAGAAATTCAGTATCTGAATGGCTGCAAGTGCAAATTTGTAGCAGGCAGTAATAGAAAGTTGGAAGATGCAGCTATAACTCCTTTTGTTTTCATCTCTGCACTGGCAGACAGACAGCAGTTCCTCAGCACTTTGAAACAAAGCACTCACACTGGCAAACAACTGCTAATTTTACTCCATGAAATCTGGAGCGGGAGGGGGGAGGGAGAGAACCCAAAGTCTCAGTGCAACTGGCAACAATGCTCTGAGCAATTGGAAGGGAGTGTTATTATTTGAGAATATTTCACATACTTGGTTTGGAGTGCAGGAGATCTACAAAAGGTCACAGTTTCCTCCCCCCCCCCCCCCCTTTCAAAGCATAAGATCCTGTTTGGGGAAATTTTTTTGAACCAAATATAGTCACAAATGAAATGTGCTCCTAAGATTCTTTACATACGCCATGGACATTGTGTTCTGTTCTTTTAAATATGTGAATTGTCAGAGAGAAAAAAGGAAACTCTATTAATCCATCTGCTATTGAGTTTCCATGGACAACTTCTGAAAATAAATTGCATAGGGATTGCATAGCATATGCATAGGGATGGAAATAAATTATCTAAATAAGCATAAGTAATTAAAATAAATGCAAAAATATTGCTATTGTCCTCAGAACCGGAGGAGAGGGTTGAAGACAGGGACCGAAGCTCCTTTCTTAATTGTGTCCTCCCACCCCTAAGAACCCACGCACCCTGTCCCTCCCGTCCTTCTCTCTGCCGGCTCTATTTGCTCCCTGGAGAGGATGGTGCGGGCTGCAGGGAGTGTGAGGCACAAGTAGGAGACAGCACTGGACAGCGGGGTGACCATGTAGCACTGTGTAAGGCTTACACCTCACGCACCCTGTCCTCTCCACCGAAATGCACACCACTCTTTCCGGGAAACAAACAGAGCCTGGAAAGGATGAACGGGCAGAGAGGGTGTGCTTGAGGAATTACCAAAGTGGGAGGGGTCAGGATGCAAATCCCCTGAAGATTATTCTGGTTGTGTCTCTACTCAAATCTGTTTTCACATGGGGTCTTTCTGCACAAAAAATGAGGCAGCTTAGAAATGCTCCTTTTCTTTGGCTTTTTAAATCTATCTGAGGTACAAATTTGAGACAGACTAAGGCTGTTTTTAAATGGCCTGGCTGAGAGGTGAGTGCACGTGCGCTAGGCGGAGCAACCACTCACGCCTGGTGAGTGGAATTGGGGGGGAATCAAATGGGCTGGGATGGGTGTGTGCCCCTACCCATGCACAGTTTGGCCTGGCCCTGCACAGAGCTTCCCAGACTTCCCCCCGATACTCTGTGCATGGGCATGAGTGGGCAGTGAGTGGGTCATAGGAGCGCGTACCATCACACCGCCTTCAGACAGGCGCTTAGGTGGGTGGGGGATGGGTGGAGCTGCATGGGCTCATCTAATTTAAAAACGGCCTAAAAAAGCCCAATCTCACAAGCCACTCATCTCTTCAGAAAGGCACTGGGATCTCTGCACTTCACCAGGGACGTCATCGTGCAGGAAGTCATATTCCCGCAGAAAGTTTTCAATGAGCTGGACCATATGTTTCGTAGGCTTCAGGGGTGACACAGGAACTTGGGGACACCCATGACCCTAACTTGAGTGCCCATCTCCTGCCTTTGAAATCATTACCTCTGATGCTGCCAAAATGAGGAGCTTGGAAAAGTCAGCAGCTTCAGCTTGGTGCTAACCCCTACAAGGAGTGGATTCTTGACTGTGCTGCTGCCGTACCTGACAATCCCTCAGTCATGACTGAATATTTTTCTAATGGTGTCAGAAGAACAGCAGAGGGAGTGGTGGGACCTGCCCATGGAACTAGTGAATCCCTCTCCTTATAGATCCCTTCCTGTCACTGCTGCTGTTGAAATCTGTGGTGGCAATGTCCCTTCCCTCTTCTCCCCGCCATGCATTGCCACGGATAGAATTAAGGGTGTTTTAAACGAAACACCGCCACGCATGGCCACCCATGAACCACACATACAGCTGCTTGTTTGGAGGTGGTGTGGGGATGTGCGCGCCCATGACCCATGCTCATGGCCACTCAAGGGGCACTACTGAAAAAGCTGGAGTGTGCCATGCGAGGCAAACCAAAACAGTGCGTGGGGACAGGTGCCCACACACCTCGGCCCGTATGAACTGGGGCTCCCACCCACGCTAGCAGTCAGGTCTGCAGACCAGACGCCTCCCTGGTCCTGCCCACAGCTCTGCCGGGAGCTTCCATGGAGCTCTTAAAGGACACACATGCAAAATACACCACCACGATGGTTCAAAGCACAACAAAACCCCTTGAGATGCATGGGAGAAGAGCCAACGCCATGGAGGACAGACGCTCGGATGGCAGATTCCTGCATCTCCTGCCCAGTAATATGGACCTCCATCGTAGCCCAGGACTGCCAGCAGCTGCAGTGGCTGCACCGTCTCCTGGGTTCATGTTTACATATGTCTGGAGCTGCGTGTCATGGCAGAAGGCAGGGATTAGGGTGGGAGGTGCTGCTGGATGGAGAGGAAAGGTAATGGCCACCCGTATGAATTGTTTGCACGGCCGGTCCATGGGGGAGGGAGTGCGTGGAGTCTGCCTGAGTGGTCATGATAACCCACTCACTCCATGTGCGTGGGCATCCCACAGCCGTGCCACTCAGCAGTCACGGACTCCCTCTCAAGCCTTGTTCATTTAAAAACACCTGAAAAGGAAACTGCAGGGTGTGAGATTTCTACAGCCATTTTTACATGGATGCCCCACTGCCCGCTGGGTGTGCGGGAGGGTGTTAGATGCATGGGATGTCCATGGAAATGGTGTGACGGTGGGTGGGGGACGGCTGTTCGATGGGTGTTTGTCCGTGTGAAGACCATGGGCGGTGGGTGGAGGTGCGTGCACTACAGTCAGGTCCCGGGCGCGAACCCTCGACCTTGGGATGTGGGAGAGGCGCCTTTGGGGTCTGTGCCACCTGGTGGACCTGTTCACCTCCCCATTTCTCCTCTGTATGCCTTCCCCTGTCTTACTGCCCTTTGCACGGCCGCACCCTCTCCTGGGTGGGGCTTGTTTCCCTAGCCCGCCCCCCCCCCAGCTTCCTGATTGGCCACAGATGGCATTTAAACACTGATGTGGCCTCAGGAAGCTGGTGGAGCAACATCTCTTCCCCACTTGAACCTTTGCTGTGTATATGGTAGAGTAGTGTCTAGGGGTGATTTCAGACGTTACGAGATCACGGTGAACCACACTGAACCACGCTCAACCCCCCCGCGGGGCCAAAGGGCCCGGAACGTCTGAACGGCGTGCGCCAGATGTTCATCACGCTCAATACCCACATGGGGTCAG
>QEPC01000068.1:3422109-3434402 GCA_003113815.1 Sphenodon punctatus
GTGTCCCGCCCCTGCCCGGTGCCTTGTGGGGGTTTAGCGCCCGCCGGGGGTTCGGCTGCACGTCTGTTGTGCTGCCACGGGCCGTGATGGTGCGGCCCGGTTCCGGGCCGTGGTGCCGTTCCCGGCACGTCTGTTTGGGTCGTTTTCCAACCCCCGGGCGTGGTTGCGCTGTTCGCCCCCCCTGGTGGTTCGCTGTGGTGAACCGGCCGCCCATAACGTCTGAAAGTACCCAAGTTCTCTGTTCTGTATCAGGGATTCCCCATTGATGGTGTGTTGTGTGTACTTGGTGTGTTTCCTTACCCCCTTGTTTCCCCCATAGCCTGTGTGTCCAATCCCCTCTTGGTGTGTTCCCCTACCTCCCTGTTTCCCCCCATAGCCTGTGTGTCCAATCCCCTCTTGGTGTGTTTCCTTACCTCCTTGTTTCCCCCATAGCCTGTGTGTCCAATCCCCTCTTGCTGTATTCCCTTACCTCCCTGTTTCCCCCATAGCCTGTGTGATTGGTCCCCTCTTGATGTGTTCCTTTACCTCCCTGTTCTCCCCATAGCCTGTACACTCGATCCCCTTGTGAGGTGCTCCCTTATCTCCCTGTTCCCCTCCCCCCATAGCCCATGAGCTGGATCCCCTCTCGGGGGGGTGTTGTGTGTCGGGCGTCTTGGCTTCACTCCCCACCTGGTTGTCCCTCTGGGGACCCTTGTGCCTGGTACCCTTCATAGGGGTTCCAGGGTTGGTGTCCTGGGAGGCCTGACTTGGTTCCCGTTGCCCTGTTCCCTTTTGGTTCCCTTGTGTGTTGCCCCCCCCCCACTATCTAGGGGTTCCCCTCCACCCAGGACTTGGTAGTCCTGTCCCGGGGCCTTGTTCCTTGTATTCACCCCCTGGACCAGGGTCCTTAGGTCCTGGTCGTTCCTGGTAGTTCCCAGAGTTGCAGCTCTCTGCGGTCCTCCCGCAATCCTAGAGCTCTGGGTGTTAGATCCTCGTGTCCTTCCCTTCTTTGTGGTGTGGGTTCTTCCTTCTTCTGTCTAACCTCAATGATGAGTAAGACCCTCTCTGAAGCTGGGTTTCCTGGCCACAAGAAGAGAATAGGCTCTTGGGTTTCAAGCTATTCTGAGAGGTCCTCTTTCCTACAAGCTCCCTCCCCTTACCAAGGTCCTCCCTCTTCCTTACTCGAAGGGGAGTGGGGTTTCCCTCACCGTATTTCCCTGATACCCTGCCCCCTCTCTGATAGACCCTGTTCCCGCAAGTTCCCTTACCTTACCGGGGCCCTTCCTTTCCCTTGTTCTCAGGGAGGGTGGGGTTTCCCCCATCCATACTTCCCTGAGAACCTGTCCCCCTCTGACAGATTGCTCCACCCAATATACCCCTCTTCACTTCCCTCACCCCCTCATGGATTGAGTTGATCCACAAAGACTCCACGGTGTGAATCTCTTGTCATTGTGTTGCTAGTTTCTGTCAGACCAAACTTGCACTCCAGTCCAGGACAAGCATGATGAGTACGGGATCTTCCTCTCGACAAACCCCTCCCGTTCCCTGGAAATGGGCATCCTATCGAGAGGTGGAAGAGTTTTTGCAGCATGAGCCTGGAGCCCTCGATCCATCCCCAATAATGTGGGACGCGCACCATCAGGTGCTGGCGTATTTAGCACAAGGGAGGAAGGCCACCTCGGCCATGACCCTAGCTGCCTCTCATAGGGCTGGCCCATGGAAGACAGCCAAGCGGTCAACTCCCCTGCCCCCCAACACGCGGGCTTCTGGGGGTCTATGGGAGGACCCATTTATTGATTCGGATGAGGAAGGCACATGGGAAGACGTGAGCACCGATGAAGCCGATGGGTCTGAGGTAGAAGGACTGGATGATGGATATGTAGGCCTAGCTGCCCCGGGTCTTACCCCATGCTACCAGACATCCTCCCAAGAGACAGATGTTCCAATGACAACCCTGGAACAGGTACAGCCCCCCATCCAGGCACAGGCAACCCAGGATGCCCCCGGGAATGAAATTTCAAACCCTGCCCTGGCCACCTTTTTCCAGTTATGGAGGGCCCAGGTGGTCACTGGATATGCCAGGAATCCCCCCGGGCAACCGACCTGCAGTGGGGCTGACTCATCAAAAGCCCCCCTTGGCATTGATAGCCCATCCTCAGGAGCCGGGACCCGGACAAAGGCCCCTCCCCGGCAATAGCATCGCCTCCCCGGATGGCCTTTATAGGCACAACACTGCAAGGCCCTGCCGTGGGTGCCCGTGATAGCCTGTCCTCGGGAGCCGGGACCCGGACAAAGACCCTTCCGCCGATTTCATCGCCTCCCCGAATAGCGTTTTTAGGCACAACATTGCAAGGCCCTGCCGTGGGTGTCCGAGCCCCCTCAACATCATCAGTGTTGCACCTTGGGGGAGTAGCAAGTCCAAGGGGACCATTGGCTGCGCCTGTAGTTATGTCCGTGCGAGTCACTGTATGCTGCCCTCCGCAGCAGACGTCGTTCCATGTGTCATCATGGTTGTCTAAGGCTCCAGGCCTCGGGCATGGCCATCCACCTGCCCGATGGGAGTCCAGGACTCTTGGGGATGCATATCCCACTCTTCGGATACGCGTCCAGTCCACCACTAATTGGAGGCTCCTGCAGCTCCCTGTACTACCACCCTGGACAACAAGGAGTCCGGTCCTGCGGGACTACCCGCAGCCCGGTGCCTCTCAACAGCCCGCATTGGTGGAACCTGATGTCACAGGCAGCACGACACCAAGGGCTTCTTGGTCCCAAGTCTCCAGTTCCAGAGAACCCACAAGACGACCATGGCAGGCAACACCTATTCTCCAGGCCGACACGTCCTTGGCGTCCTCAATCGTGCCCCTAACCTCATTAAGAGACACCACCGCCCAGCCCTCGCTAGCAACTCTGCCAGTCAAACCTGCGGAACAGCCTCCATCAGCCGCTCTTCCCCCAAGGTTGCTACTCGGCACGTGTCAATCACTGCACCACCAGAGACCGCTCCCCAGCCCCCACTAGCAGCCCTGTCACCACAGATTGTGGCCCGGCCCCCAACGGTAGCCCCACCACCAGCAATGACTGCTCAGCCCCTGCTGGCAGCCTTGTCACCAGAGGTTGCTGCCTGGCCACTACTAGCGACTCTGCCACCAACGAGTACTGCCCGGCCTCCATCGGTGGCCCCGCTACCAGGGATTGGGGTTCAGCCCCCACCGGCAGTCCACCCACCAAAGACTGTTTCCCTAACCCTGCCAGCAACCCAGGCTCGCAGTGTCGTACGACCCATATCTTCCCCTGTTTATTGTTCTGTACCTCCCACCTCTCCATTGTCGTCTCTTACCTGATGGGTCTCCTCTCCATGCCCTGTTCCCGCAAGTTCCCTTCCCTTACCGGGCCCTTCCTTTTTCTTGTCCTCAGGGGGGTGGGGTTTCCCCCATCCATACTTCCCTGAGAACCTGTCCCCCTTTGACAACTACTGACACACACCCATCTCCACCCATCACCCACCCACGGAACCACCCGGAACAACAGAGGAGGCTCCGTGGGTGGCGATGGGTGTGTCCCCACGAGAAAGCAAACACACCCACCTCCAGCTGGCGTGGCAGCACACCCATCCCTCCCCCCCCACCACTGCCCATGTAAAAAGGGTCAGAAATGGAGTACTGACTTGTGGTTAAACAACTGCTTCAGTACCTTGCTAAATAAGATCCTAAATTAATAATTACATTAAAATAATCCATGGACTAGAAAAAACGCATTGAGATCAAACTTGAAAAGCAGAGTACTGACTCAGGTGCCTAAATGGCACTTAGGCACCTGAGTCAGTACTCTGCTTTTAAATGGGGATTTGGGAGCTAACTTTAGACATCCATTGTTAAAAACTATTGGCCATAATTTCTCTGCTTTATTTTCAACACCTGTGAAATAGGGGAAATTATACTTGGTAAAGGATTTCAAGTCACATTAAATATGTTAAACAAATCATTGATTAAAATTAATATGCTCCCAAATATGATCCCGCAGTCACTGGCAAACATGCCAATGGCAAATGACAGCAGCAGGTAACTAAGGGGGGCAGCTTCCAGTTTCTGTATTAACTTCAATGATTTTTAAGTGTTTGTATGCTTTGGAGCGAAATGAAATAATTATGATGAATTGCATTTGCAAATGGAATTGCAGTTGTTTTTTTGTTTAAAAAATAATAATCCAATTTCTAAGGCTTCAGCTTCACCTGTCCACATTTAGCTAGTCTTCATGACAGAGTACAGTGCACACCTTGCTTCGCCGGCTGCAGGCTGCCTTTGAGCCAAACATAAAATAGCAAGGTCTCCTGCAGCTTCCTACTAATTTAATGAAATCAAAGCCATAACTGCCTGTTACACAACACAACAACTGGCTTTGAACTCTAAAAGGTACTATGTGGGCTGTTGTAAGATGGAGTTATTTGAGGGACTTTCAAAGCTACTTTTGTAAATACTGGGACGTGTTGCCTGTGTGAGTCATTTATAAACAACTGAAATGTCAAATTCTTTACAAGCCACGGGCACATTCTGCAAACAAAGGCAGTCAATTGTAAGTGCTGTACGGTTTCTGTATCTCTACTTATGATTCAGTGGGTGCATCTTAGATTAGACTCATTTTAGTTGTGTTTGTACATGGGAATAGTTTGGGGAGGATTTTACAGGTTTTGGCTAAAAGGGTTTGGATTAGATTACAAAATAAAGAAGTTAATCTAGGTACCCAAAAAGATTCTCAGGGCAGCTAAATTCTTCAGCAAAGGAGCTCAGTGAACTTGTGCATTCAGGTATTTTAAGATCACATGGCATTTCCCCCCACAAGAAATGCATGAGGAAACTTTGATCTATGGGCCAAATTTAGTCCATGACTGTTTTTTATTTGGCTGCTTTCTAATTCCTGGATATTGTTCATGGATCCAGTCCCTACCCTCAAGCACTGAAGGGGTGAGTTTAGGTGAAGGAAGCAGAAAGGAAAGAAGGAAGCAAGGCACTTGTCCTGAGTGACAGAGGTGGAGACAATGTATTTTGAATAGCTGGTCCAATAAAAGATATTATTCAAACTACTTTGTCTCCACCTCTGTCACTCACGACAAACACGGCAACCACACTATCATTCAAACTACTTTGCCTCCACCTCAAGCATAGAGGATGGATCCATAGCATAAGTCCGTGACCTAGGTCCATCCCTATCCTGAACACATCCATTTAGTCCCCTCACCCCAACTCACGTCTGGCCCACAGGCACTCATTGTCAAAGTGGCCCTCAGGAAGGAAAGGGTTCCTCGCCCCATAGTAAATGTCAGTGTCCTGCAGAAATACCATGCTGCTCAAACATCAGCAGGAGATGCGGGCACCCAGCACCACTGGATATCAGGGTCAAGGAGCCAAATTTTCAAAAGATGTCAATGCCTGTTTATCCAATGGGTTAATCCTTTCATAAATCTGCCAAATGTTAACATGGGGATCTGCTAAGGGCTTGGCACTTTTGAAAATCTGCCCCTTAGTTTGGTACCTAATGGGAGAGCTGAGCCTTCACCCTGGTCTGGGTGCTGAAGACCTGAAAATCTCTTTAGAATTTGCCACAAGCTGATCCCATAAAAAACGGAGGGGCCCCCTATTTAGGGGGCATTTTTGAAAATGTAATCCTGACTCATCAGCTCTGTTTCCTGGAGCACATGTGCAGCTTCCTGGAGGTCTGCCATCCATTCTTATGGAGAAATCCTGTAGAAATTGATGAAATGACAATCTCTCTAGAGAACATTTAGATCAGCCTGCAGAATACTATAACAGGGATGCAATTCTCTGTTCATCACACATAAAAAGATATCATTCCATATGTTTGTTTGTTTTGATTAATGGACCCCACCCTATTGGCTTCTTGCTGATTAAACTGTATAGGTCCTTGCCTGACAGGAATTTTTACTCACCCCTAAGACCGTTTTAAAACAGACTGCGGTGGGTGGAGGTGGGTGTGTGCCCGTGGGAATGGAGCACACCCACTTCCACCCATCTCCACCCATGGAGCATCGGGTATTAGAGCCCAATACTCCCAATGCTCCATGCGTGGGTGATGGGTGGAGGTGGGTGGAGCATGGGAGCACACGAGCACCTCCACCCATTCCCTGCGGCATTCACACAGGCACCTCACCCATCTCCACTCAGCGAAACTGGGTGGAGATGGGTAGAGGCATCTCATGTGAAAAGGGCCTAGGTCTGATTGGTGTAGGCCCTCAAACATATTTCGCTGGTGCAAAACATGAAATGTTCAAGAGCAAATCATTCCTTCATAGTATGTTTGCACTAGGGGCTTGCATCAGTGCTTAATCAGTGGCTTGAAACTGTGGAGTGGATGGATAAAAAGGTTTGAGCTGCTGTGAAGTCATTCAGTAATTCATATCTGTATGAGATTATTTGATCAGAAGATCATGCTGCTCATACTAAAATAATAAAGACATTTTGATTTTAGCACACCAGATTCTGCCACAGATTACCCGTTTGACCTTTATTTCCTAGAAATGTTGAGAGTGTGTTTGATTCACACACATGTGTAAAGTGTTTTGAGTTCTTTAAGGAGCATATCTGTAGTAAGTGCAAAGGATGATTAAAATATTTATCCAGTGCTTGTTCTTTAAACTTGCGTTCATGGCATCTTTATTTAATGCCTGTGTTTTGAATAGGAGATCAGTGCATTGATAGTCGTAAGATGTGAAGTAGTTTACTTATGTTTAATTGATGTCAGAAACATGAAATCTTAAAGATGATGATGTTGCAACAAACCTGTTTTGTTTTTCAAGAATGCTAAAGAAGGAATAATGTGATAGTAGAAGGAGTTATCTGCCAAAAAGTACCTACTGACTCTGGGTGAAAACAAATGAGACGGGAGCAAGTACCGGATCCCGTAGTCATCCTGGGGAGGCCCAGTGCAGCTGCCACTCCTTGGGCTGGTGGGGAGGGCAGTTGGGCTGGTGGGGAGGGCAGTAGCCCTGCCCCTGGGAGGGGAGTAGTTGCCATCACATGTCCCTCCATGACATGGGTCAGTTGAGGAGCCATCCACATGGGACAGGACTCCCAGGCACCTGCTGCCCAGCAGAATTGGATTACTGGGAGGAGCTGCCAAACAGCTGATGGGAGTGGGGAGGAGTGTATTCAATCAGCCTGGGTTCACAAACCAAACAGCTGATTGGGGCCCCCAGAGATGTGCACTAGCCCAGCTCAGGAGCGCAAACCAAACATCTGACTGGGGGGTGGGACAGAGAAGCGTGCTCGGCCCGCCCGGCCCAGATGTGTGTGCCAAACAGCAGCTTGCGGGGCCCTCCAGTGCGCTCTTCTGGGCTCCCAATCAGCTGTTTGGCACTTGTACTCCTCTAGGACCCCCGATCAGCTGTTAGGTGGTCTGGGTGAGCACGCTCCTCTGGGCCCCCCCAATCAGCTCTTTGGCACGTGCACCTGAGCAAGGTGAGCACACTCCTCTGGACCCCCCCCCCGCCCAATCAGCTGTTTGGCACGCACACCCAGGCCGGGTGAGCCTGCTCCTCTGGCCACCCCAATCAGGTGTTTGGTGCACACACCCGGTCTGGGTGAGCACACTCCTTCACCCCCCCCATCAGCTGTTTGGCAGGCCAGGTAGGCGTGTTTCCTCTGCCCCCCCTCCATCAGCTGTTTCACGGGCCAGGTGAGTGTGCTCCTCTGGGTCCCCCCAATTAGTTGTTTAGCGGTGAAGGTAAGCATGATTCTCCAGGCCCAATCCTCATACCTCACCTTGCAGAGGACTGGGTAGAGCCTAATAGACAGGAAGGCGCATGTTTGCCTGGATTAACCCAGCTGGGTGAGCCTTAGCCCACACCACATCACTGATCTTCTCCGGACAATGCATCTGGAGCCAGTGTGGTGTAACGCCTAAATGTGCAGTACTTGGACCGGGAGGTAGTGGGGGACCCCAGTTCTAGTCTTGCCTTAGTCAGAAACTCACTAGTTGATCCTGTGCCAGTCATGATAGTCTCTCAACATAACCTACTTCATAGGGTTGTTGTGAGTATTAAAAGTTGAGTTCAATTGTTATATGTAAAGCACTCCAAGTGCTATGGCAGGGGGGTGCTATATAAAAATAAAGATTATTATTATCCGGTAGCAGCTAGCCACCTGCCTCAAGGTGGAAGTGGGCAAACATCTGGCGGCCACCAAACTGATGAGCAAGTGACTCGTGGGATACTGTCTCATTTTTTTTCACCCATTGTCTTCATGTTATGCATTCTAATTACAGAACATTGGGCTCCCTCTAGCAACAGTTATTAGGGTTGTTTGGATTTTTTGAATAATAATAAGGCTTTTGATTTTTCTTTCCCTTTTATCATCAGATTTGGTAGAGCATCTAATTGTACTAGATAGCTAGAAGGTGGATCTATCTTGGGCTCTTTCTCTCATATAATCTCTCCTTGTAAAGTTTTATAGATATAATCTGAAGCATAGATTTTATTTCTCACATATCATGGTGATAGGCCCTCACTGCTTAGAAGCAGGAATCTGTGTGATGTTTTGAGATTTCATAAATGTCTTAACCGGACACAATTAGAAGCCTAGTTTATAGAATAATAATATTTTGTTCTTATTTAGCACCTTGAAATGCAAGGGTTTCAAGGCACTTTAGAAACACAAATAAATTGTAATAGGAACCATAGTACCCAGTACCTACGTTCATATATTACTGGGGTGGAATACAGCAGCGTACTTTATTCAATTATTTGTTACACCCATTCAGTGAATGACCTAAAATAAAGCATAATATTAAAGACAATACTGCCCAACAGACATAATAGATCTGATCCAAATTTCAGATAATAAATTAAGGTTAAGACAAAGTTTGGCAATTTGGAAATTACCAGAGTTAGAAAGAGGCCAGAGCTCCAGAGTAATCCCCACTATTATTTAATCATTAATTTCATGATAAATTCAAGGTAACATGAAATTAAACTCGGCGACCACATACAGTGCAGTTCACTTAAGCTGAATTTGCATAATTTGAATTTCTGAATAAAACCAAAAAAAATGTCCCTTCCCCCAGGTGTATGGGAATATATTTCTTCTTGACTGGGATGAGTCATATTCTGAACTCCGATAACTCAAATTCTTAAGATTTATGCAGTATACCCACCCACAGAGGTGTAGCTAGGTTGCAATGGGCCCTGGTGAAGATGATGGAATGGGCTCCACGACCCCTCTCCTACTGGCAAAGGATACAGCTGTAGCAGGGAACGTGGTCCCCAGCAGGCTTGTAGGCCCAGATGCAGTGGCACCATTTGTCCCTGTTATAGCTATGTCCTTGCACACCTAGTTAAAAAATATCAGGACATCGGGACTCGGCATCGGGACTCGGGAGCCCCTGACGTGACCTGAGTGACCCACCCCTGACCTTACCTTCACAGACCTGGGAAATTAAATGTTCTGCCTTATTTGGTAGGCAGGATGAGAGGGGGTAGCAATGGGAGGGGACAGGTGTGGGGGAGGACAAGCACAGGATAGTTTTTGATTGGTTGCCTGACCTAAACCACAGATGACAGTGTTCCATGGGCCACAGCGGGTCTAAGCGGGCCTAAGCGGTCCACTGTCATGTCTGCTCTCTCTCTCTCTCTCTCTCTCTCTCTCTCTCTCTCTCATACACACACACTTCTCTGCTGTCTGCTCTAACTCTGCATCTGAGATTAGGGAAGGAAAACAAAGAGAGGGTATTTTCAAACGTGACACCCTGACCCATGGTCTGGGTTGTCATGTCTGCTCCCGCCCCGCCAGATGTTCACCACTGGTGGGAGCAGAAGTTACCCCGGACTGTGGTAGGGCTAACACGGGATGTGTGCTGGGTTCCTGGCCAGCGCACATCCCGTGTTAAGTCCTGCCATGATCCGGCGTAGGCGTCCCTGGACCATGGTAGAGTGCCATCGTGTCTGATGGCCTGCTCCACCTAACCCTGGCCCATGGCTGGAGTGGTTCCAGGCAGACGCAGCGGCCTCATAGGCTGCCACATCCGCCTGGCAGGGAGGAGGCCAGGCTGCGTTGAAAAGTGTGGGGCCGTGTGGACCAATGTCCACACATCCCCCACCCTCTTCCCACCCCCAGCTCTGGCCACCTGAACGTTTGATCGACAGCGCAGCTTATCCCTTCCTGGGATGAGGGCTCTGAGTTTAAGTGTGGTGGGCGAAAAGCCCAGCACGTTTGAAAATATCTAGAGAAACCTGGTGCTAACTTAATCTGAGCATCAGTTTTCTCGATCTTCACATCCATTTCCTTAAGGTCTGCTTAAGCAGAATTTCTGATAAGTTGTATTTTTTACATGGCTGGAGAAATTCAGCTTAAGCAGACTCCAATGGAATGCTGAGCACAGTTGTCCCAAGGACCGGCACAAATGGGGAAAATGCAGGAGATTACAATTTCTTTTTGTCTTGGTAGATTTAAAATTAGTGAAAAATCTTAGATTAGTAACTTGAGTCTTTTGTTTTCCCACAGAACTGGTACAGCAGAGTCTTTTGTGCTCCCTGGTGCCTTATCAGCGTCCCTTTTATCTAAAGACCAATTCCCAACGTGATGAGGTAGTCTGGAATTCAGGCACAATAATTACAGAGACTGTAGTAGCTTTTGTGGAGGACATTTGTCAACTTATCTGTGGACATCACAAATTCATTATATACAGACTGCCCCCCCCCCCCCAATCCCCACATTTTATACATTACTGGACTGAAATAATTCATTATATACAGACTACCCCCGCCCCCCCCGCAAATCCCCACATAAATCATCCTAGAGGTAAAAGATTGTACAGTTTCTCACTCGTGTTCTCTATTCATTTCTCTAAATACTGGGTTAGTGCACAGTAGTAAAAATAAAATAAGAAAGTATGGGCAAAAGAAAGGGAAGAGAATGGTATGCACAGTACAGATAAAAATGAGCTGAGAAATCTGAATGCTGCCTTCATTTTAATTAGAGTTTTAATCAAAATTTTGTGAAAATCTGTGTGCCCTAAATAATATGAATCACTCAGACTAGATTCAAGTTCTGCATGCTTTTCCTGTTATCCCTTCTAACTGGAATAGGATATGAACATTTTTTACAACAGGCCTGAGAGCTATTTACCTTTTGCTGTCCAGCCTGTCCAGCAGGGGTTCTAACCAGCCTTTGTGACACTCACAGTGGGAGTCCATGAAAACCAGCACATCCCCTGTGGCCCGGGCAGCTCCAAGCATACGACCCCGGATGACCCCTAGTCTCTTGTTGCTCCTGATCAATTTCACACCTTCCAGCTTGGAAATGTATTCACTCAAGGCTGACTTCAGGTGCCCTGCAGTCAACAGAACAATGATTCAATCAATCAAATCAAGTTTATTACGGCTTTTGACATCAAACTAAAAAAATTAAATGAAACAAACTAAAAAATACACAATCAGAGATATTCCATCTGAAATTAATCAGACGTATAACTGACAACAAACAAAACTACAGTATAACAATAATAATTTCCCTTCACAGCAGGCTATTCCTAAGACGTTGTGTAGATATAAAAAACAGAGCTAAGGCTCCATACAACGGATCTTATTCCAATAACCCAAGGCTTTCAAGGTTGCCACAGTGCTAACTGGATGCAGTCTGGTTTCAACATGTAACATAGGCTGCTTTTACATGGATGCCACCCACCCACAAACACCCATGAACACCCATCAGATGGGTGGGAGACTGTCTGTGTAAACGTCAATGGGTGAGTGTGTGCGCTCCTGTGACCCACCCACCAACACCCATGGAGCAGCCGGGAAGGAGCTGGCATGCTCAGTGGGTGGAGATGGGTGTTCAACACCCACCCGTTCGTGTAAACAGCAAGACAAGCACACCCATGAGAAAGGTCTGCCAAAACCACTGAGACACGACTAGAGAGGCCCCACAGGAGCCCGCAAACAGATACACCCGCAGGGAGAGACGCCCAACACCCGCCTGGGAGTCCTTAAAAGAGAAGCAAGTGAGGACATGGGTGTGCTGGCTCCCAGCATGTCTGGAAGGAAAGCAGTTGATAAGACAAAGGGAGCCAGCGCCACAACATGCGTGGGAAGGGGCAAGGCAAGCAGAGGGACCCCGGGACGCTCAGGGGAGTGAGACCTGGACCAACAGCACCAGGGCGTGGGTAGGCAGGACAGCTACTGACAGCAGACCCTTCCTGACACAGGGTGGAGAGTGCAATGCATCCCGGCACCACCCGCATCCCCGCCCCAAACCACAGGGAGGAGAGTGCTTCAGAGAGCAAGGTAAGAGCGAGGGTACCCACCCACC
>QEPC01000068.1:3440734-3467536 GCA_003113815.1 Sphenodon punctatus
GGGGGGGGGGGAAGGGAGCCAACAAGCCCTGAGCACATGCTGGGGAAACCACAGGTGGGCAGCTGACAGCTACACCACCACCCCGCCCCCAGGAAAGCACCCAGACCCAGGCGCACAACACCACCAGGGAGACGCCGAGGAAGGTCTCCATGGCAGTCAGGTAAAACAGCGGGAGCCCCCCGGTGGGAGTGGGGGCTAAGGAACAGCTGACAGATGTAACAGGGGTGCAGTTCATCCCCATGGATTCCCCTAACAGGAGACCACCTGCTCCACTGCCACAACAGCCACCAGGCGGACCCCTAGTCGCCAAGCTGGATGGCCCCCCACACGCGGAACCCAAAAGGGGGAACCCTGGTCCAGGCACAAATACACATCTAGATGTGTATAAGAGACAGGGGTGGGTGTGTGCCCAATGGGTGTGTGCCGGTCCCTCCTCTTCCTTCCCCAACCCCCCGCGGCAGTGTCTGTGTAAACGTCTCACTGCTCAGTGCCCATGGGTGTTCGCTGGGTGTGCTCACCCTCCCATCTCCACCCATCGGGCCTGTGGCAGCGCCCGTGTAAAAACAGCCATAGAAATCAGCGTGCAAATAGGGACTCCCAGCAGTTCTCTGATAAACTTATTTTGAATTACTTTGCTTTCTTTAGACTGATTGACAAAGCAAATCTCAACTCCATACATGAGCGGAGCTAATGCCTTGATTTTAAAAACATGAATCACTGGCAGCACAGATGGTCTATAACAATTATTCAGATTTCAGTGGTGTGTTATGCTGTCATTCTCTCTTCTGAAACCACTTTGGGGCAGAAATGGTTGCTCAGTGATTTTGGGAGCTGGTTTGTGCCTTTGTCTTACAGAGCTGTGCAGGGAGTAATGGTCAGGGGAAGCAGAGACCCTCCCCAATATCTACGGAGTCATAAAAAAAAACAACCACCCCTTTCTGGATTGTGTTTCTGAACACTGGGTGAAGGGCAGAGGCTGGACAAACTCTTGCCTAAGGAAGTTGGGCAAAGAGGGATATGGGCATTATTTTATCTCCACAGATGTCCACCACCAATAGAACTTAGGAGTATACCAAACCAGGAAGCCCAACCACTACTCTCACTCCATTGCTTTCTCTGAGACACATCTCTATCAGGACTCAGAGCAGAGGAGGGTTTATGGAATTTTCTGCATTACAGCTCCACAGAGGTGCTGCAGCTGTCAGGTCTGGTGTAGCTCTTTGGCTGCAATCCACAAACCACTTACTCTTGAGTAGACCCACTAAGTAGTCCCACAGGGCTTACTCCAGAAAACGTGGCTTGTGGATCACAGCCCAAATCTTTTTAAACAAATGAGACTAATTTTAAAGAAGTGAATTTAGAACTCAGAACAAGTACCAGACTAACACAGATGTGAAAACTGAGGCTATCTATATGCAACAGGCACAACACAAGCAAGAGATGAATGTACTTCCTCTATATTTTCCTACCCCTTGATCATGATTTGAAGGAACCATCTCTGGAAGGAGAGAATTGTTTAGTCCCAATGCAGACTTGACTGCTCCTTAATTTATGCTTGGAGTGGGGGACTTTTGTGCATGTTCAGTGGGAAGCTGCTAATTAAAGAGAAAACATTCTCAATCAGTTCTACAATAAGCATAATGGAGAGCTAATTTACTACAGGCCAGTCCCAGAAGGATATGAGTATTTTCTGCAAGATTATTAGTGCCCTTATCTCCAGGAGGAACTGAAGGGACTCAGCATCTTGTAGGTGATGTTCTGCACCTCACTGGATTTGGGTCATACTAAGTGACTAGAGGTGTCCACTAAAGTCAGGATTCTTCTGAGAGCCTGTGATTACTTCAGCAACTTGGAGTTTTCTACTCCCAACGTACAGCCAATGTTCAAGTCTGGAAATCATTATAGTGAGTCCAGTGGGAAACTTAAGATTTGCATATAGAGTTTCCTTTAAAACAACACTATTGAAAGTGTCACAAAAAATAAACATTTTCCGACTTAAAAGATGAAGTTAAATGTTAGGAGAGGAAAAGTAAAAACTGACAAATCGTTCTACTCTTTATGTAGAACTTTTTTGCTTGTTTAGGGTTTTTTTTGTTTTTGTTTATGGAGGCTTCTCAAGCTTTGCGTTCCCCACTAGAGAGAGACAACTTTTTTCCAACAACTTTAAAAACACAGTTTTATGGGGAGAAAAAAGGGAGCTTACCTTGTTGACTGAGGTCATCAACAAGGATGATTTCCTTGAGAAATGGCTTTGGGGCAGTGTCCAGCACACTGTGCACTGTTCTCAAGAGAGTAGACCAGGCCTCATCATGGAAGCAGATGATGACACTAGCTGTAGGCAGATTGGGTCTGTGTTCCTGCTGCAGACACCTGTGTGTGACAGAAGGACAGGAGTAAAATGTTTAGGCAGCAATATTTTCTCTTTTACTTTAATAGTGATATTATGAATATCACTATTTCTTCAAGGCTGAAAGTCACAATTTACCATTAAATCTTTAGTTATTGCAGACCACTGAAAATTTTTGCTCCGTATGCAGAAGTAGTCAAAGAGGAAAAGAAAATTGGGCTGTATAATGGCATGGAAAATAATAGTGAAAATATTATAACATCATTTCATGCTTCAGTGGTGTGCACTTACCTGGAATACTGTGTTCAGCTCTGGTCACTATCATTTATAATTAAACAAATAGTGCCAAAGTAAGAGATCCAAATGGTTGACAAAAAGGATCAGAGGTAGAGAAAGACTTCTACTCAAAGGGAGACTTGTATGTGTTGGACAGTATAATTTGGGAGTGAGGCTGGGGTTGCCACTTATGCAAATGTTTAAGGAACACTTATGAAAAATACATGTTTCAGGGCCTGCATTGATGCTTTAAGCACCAGTGCAAGCCCTGCAACATGTATATTTCATTAGTGTTCCTTAAAAATGTGCATAGGTGGCAACCCTAAGTGAGGCCCAGTTAAAGGCAAGGCCCCATGTTCACTACCACAAAAAGCAGATAATAGTTATACAGACCTAATAAGAACAAACAAGGGGGTATGTCAGGGGTACAGTCCAAATCTTTTTAAAGATTCAACGGGCTTTGGGCTGCACTGCACTGTTCCTTGTGCAGACTTCCTTTCATTTGTTGTGCTAATTTCAGCTGTACAGAAAGAAATCTTATTTATTTTTATTTATTTATTTATTTATTTATTTAAAGAGATTTCTATCCCGCCCCTCCTGCTCCAGGCAGCCTGGGGCGACTCACATTGTAAAAACACATAAAATCCACAACACAATAAAAGGAAAACAGAAGCAACTCACGCATCCACCCTACATCCCATCTCGCTCGCCAAAAGCCAGAGGAAATATCACAGAATTCAGTAAGGATTATTTAGAAATCCTGTAGCTATTATCTTTCTAGAACAGTGTGACCCTCTAGCTTCTAAGCACCAATGATAGCACTTAACCCGGGCATGAGTCACATTAAAGTGAACAGAATTTTCACTGGCACTAAGAGATAGTGCTTCTTGCTCTAAATAGCTGGATGATCATGTCAACTATAATGTTAATAAGGTTTTATAGTAGGTTGCCTAACCCTTTCCATAATAAAAAGATCTTCCAAGTCTTTTTATTATTTTGTTTTTTAAGAAAGTCTAATGCCACCATTGTTTGCAGCAGGCCTTTGATATTTGGCTGAGGAAAGACTCCTAGGTTAAGAAAGTGCCTGTTCTTTGTCCAGGTTTGGCTAAGCTATAACCAATTAAAAACCACAATTTACTTTCTTTTGTTTTTTGTTTTTCAGGGAAACTTTTTCAGGACACTAAAACACTATTAAGTGCAAACACTCTAAGGCCAGAATCAGAGCGCAGACAAAGCCACAACAGCAGCAGCAAAGACACATTGTATTGGGAACCCCTGGGAGGGACCAGAGGAGCTGGAGTGGAAAGTACTACAGGTAGACTGGGCTTCCACCCAACAGGCCCAATGTACAGCTCATTCTCCACCCTAGGAATACTTCATAAGGAGGGAGCTCCCCAACTCCTCAGTTGGTGGGGGACTAAGAAAAAAGGCATGCTAGTCTTTTCTTGAGTAACCCACCCTACTTCAGCCATTGGCTTATATAGTCCTTGGGCTCTTTTAGACGAGCGGCGCTCCGTTTCGTGTCGGCGGTGCGCATATTTTGAAACCTCCGCCTGGTCTAATTAGACTAGACGGAAGTGGCTTAATATGTGCATATTACAGTGGAGACGCATTTTTTAAGTGTGCGAATTAAATACCTCATAATCGAGGTATTTAATTTGCGCACTTAAAAAATGTGCCACCGCCGTAATATGCGCATATTAAGACACTTCCGTCTCGTCTAATTAGCCCAGATGGAGGTTTCAAAATATGTGCACCTCCGACGCGAAACGGAGCGCTGCTCGTCTAAAAGCGGCCCTATTCTCTCCCTCTAACACTGCTTTTAAACGAGGGCGCGCTGAAGCGCCTCCGAAACGCCGCATTAAAGGAAAGCCGCCGGAAGTGACGTTCTCCCCGTTGCCGGCGGCGGCGGCGGCTGGAGACACGGGGCTTTGCAGCGGCGCATTCTTAAGAGTTCAATTATCTGGCTTAAGAACGCACCGCTCCAAAGCCCCGTGTCTCCAGCCGCCGCCGCCGCCGGCAACGGGGAGAACGTCACTTCCGGCGGCTTTCCTTTAATGTGGCGTTTCGGAGGCGCTTCAGCGCGCCCTCGTTTAAAAGCAGCCTGAGAATACCTCTTAGAACAGGAGCACCTCCAAGCTCCTGGGAGAGGAAGAGACGTTTGGCTGAACTCCTCCTAACACTTGAATTCAGTGGCTGAACACCCACTATAGGACAACAGACCTCTTCTGCTTCTGGTTACCATAGTAAATAGTCCTGTAGTAAATAGAAGTGGCTTGTCTAATAACAGGGGTGGCAAACTGTGGTTCGGGAGCTGCATGCAGCTCTTAAGCAGTTCAAATGCAGCTCTTGGCCAGGGCTGGCCTTGGGCCCTGCCCTGCTTTAATGCTTCCCTGTCTCCCCCCACTGCACCTGAGTCTCAGCAGCCAAATTGCAGCTGCTGCTCAGAATCTTGGCAGACAGGATTACAGAGCACCAGCTCCACCAGCCAATCACAAAGTAGGAGAGCTTTGTATGCATGTACATCTACAGGTCTTGTGGCTCTCAGCCATATGAAGATTTTGGCACAGAGGTAGGGAATTTGACCCACCCGTGTCCTATAATGATGCAGATTCATGGTTCCAATGCTGCTGATGGTGAGCGATAAGGAAGCAGGAGTTGGTAAGAGCTTCAGATGTTTGTTTTTTACCTTTAAAAACATCTAGGAGGCTACATGCAAAATGGTTAGATGAACATTATGTAGGTTGCAAATTGCAACCTAAATTCACGTGGCAGTTGGAAAGTGCCAGATTTATAGTTGGCTGTGCAACCTCAAGTTTTCCCATTGTTTGTTAGCATCATGAGACAGTGGGTGTCCGACAGACCCCTGTTCCATCTCTGCCCTGCCCGGGTGGCCCACGTATGTAAAGCCAGGCCACCCAGGAGTGAGGCAGAGCAGAAGCAGAGCAAGAGCTGCCTGCACTGGGCCCACTCCGCTTGCGGTGCTCTGGAACATCCAGGAGCACCGAGCAGAACGGAACACACAAACCTGGAGCACCATCTGGGGACAGAGCAGCAGCCCGTCTAAAGGGCGGATGGCTGTTGCAGCTCCGCTCCCAGCCGTGGGTTGCCCCAGCAACTGCCATAGAGTTGCGGGTGGCAGCCTAGGGTAGTTTTTGATCTGCCCACAGCTCTATGTTGCGGGGGAGGGGACGTGGGTGGATGGTAGGCCATGGCAGTGGCTGCCTCTGTGTAGGGTTGCCATACCTCCCCTTTAATCCAGGGCGCCTATGAGAAATACATGGTACAGGGCCACATTAGACCCAATGCAGCCCTGCACCATGTATTTTTCATAAGTGTCCTGGACTAAAGGGGAGGTATGGCAACCCTACCTCTGTGTAAACCCGCCGTGGCTGGAGCAGACCTGGAGGTGACCCTCCTGTAACAAAGTGCAGCCTGATAGAGCTGCTGACCCTTTAAGAAAGGTCTAGAGACGTGGCAGGAAGTGGAAGTGACTGAGAGCTGGGCGGAGTCACCCACTATATAAGAGTGCGGAGGCAGCCAACCTTCAGTCTACCTGGAAACTCTGAAGGAGCAGGAGCAGGAGCAGGAGCTTGCTGCTAGGCTGTCTGGTCACTGTGGATCCTGCAGCTTGAAGGGAAGTTGTCTGAGTGAACTGGAGCTGCCTGAGCAAGAGCCTGTGTAGAGAGCCTGCTTACACCTAGGAACATACTGTGTGCGAGTAGCCAGCCAGTGGACTGGTACCTGGCTAGATGTGGGGTAGATAGACTTGCAGAGGAATTGCATACCCACCATAGACAGCTTGATTTGGGACATACTAAAATGCAGGACATGGATGGACAATTGGAAACAATGGGATCAAATGAATGGACAAGGTCCCCTGCTGCCCCACATCAGACTGACCTGTTCAGTGCCATTGGAAACAATGGGAGCCAATGGATGGACAAGGTCCCCTGCTGCCCCACATCAGAATGACATGTCCAGCCCCATTTGAAATAATTGGAGCCAATGGATGGACAATGTCCCCTGATGCTCCACATCAGACTGACCTGTCCAGACCATGAATGGACAATGGGAGCAAATGGATGGACAATTGGAAACAATGAGAGCAAATGGATAGACAAGTTCCCCTGTTGCCCCACATCAGACTGACCTGTCCAGCTCCATTGGAAACAATGGGAGAGATGGACAATGTCCCCTACTGCCCCACATCAGACTGACCTGGCACAATCAAGCGGGACATACTAAAACGCAGGACATGGATGGACAATTGGAAACAATGGGAGCCAATCGATGGATAATGTCCCCCTGCTGCCCCACATCAGATGGACCTGTTCAACCCCATTAGAAACAATGGGAGCCAATGGATGGACCACTGGAAACATTTGCTCCTGTTTGCTCCATCCATTTGCTCCCATTGTTTCCAATTGTCCATCCATTGGCTCCCATTGTTTCCAATGGGGCTGGACAGGTCAGTCTGATGTGGAGCAACAGGGGGACATTGTCCATCCACTGGCTCCCATTGTTTCCAATTCNCACTGTCTATCCATTGACTCCCATTGTTTCCAATGGGGCTAGACAGGTCAGTCTGATGTGGGGCAGAAGGGGAACTTGTCCATCCATTTGCTCCCATTGTTTCCAATTGTCCATCCATGTCCTGCGTTTTAGTATGTCCCGCTTGTTTGTGCCATTACTGTGGAGAATTGTATATGAATAAACTGTTTGCTGATTCCCTGCATGACTGAGTAATTTGAGAGCTGGATCCGAATGCAACTTGCTACCTGCTAAGCTGCTGCTCCTCTCCTGAGCAGACCCAGGGGTGGCTGCCCCAGGTCTGTCTAAAAACACCCAATTTTTCATGACATGATCATATGCTTTTTCTTTTCTTTTTTCACAAAGAGCCCTGCTTCATTCAACGCACAAAGAGGCACAATTGAAGTTGTTCAGGTTAGTGAAAATCTAGTGATTCCTAACTTTTGAGTGCTTTAGCTTTGTAACCCAAGACATATTTTTTAGCTTTGTCTTCTTGAAATAAGCATTTGTTGTGTTTATGATTGTTGTTTACCATATTTATTTCATTTTGATACTGTCGAATGGATGGCTTATCTCTCTGATAAGCACCATGTAACTACACAAGCTGTTTGTTTGCCTTTATTAGCTCCTCCAGACTCTAGTCTTAAGGACTTCTTTTCAAATACAAACCAGTAAATGCTATAAAGATGCATGTTACATGAATAGAATTAGCAAATTCTTTATTTGTAGATAGTTGATTATAAGTGGCATAGCTAGGTTTAATAGGGCATTTGAGTAAGTCAAATTACTGGACCCCATACCAACCAGGATGGGGAACAGAGGAGACAGACCAGGGCACAGGAGGGGGGCACTGGAGTAGGGAGGGGAAAGCAAGTAACCAGAGCAGACTGGGGCTTGGGGGTGCTGGCGTAGGGAGGACAAGGCATGAGGGTGTGGGGGAAGGTGGGGGTGGGGTGGTAGATGCTGACTGACATGACACTTGCTTCTGGGGAAGGCACAAGCAGAGATAAAGCAGGACACTTTGATCTGTACTGGGAGTCCCGGACTGGTGTTGAGTGTATTCATTTATGATCTGGAAAAGGGAGTAAAAAGTGAGGCGATCAGATTTGCAGATGAGACCAAGTTATTCAAGGTAGTTAAAACCCAAGCAGACTGTGAAGAATTGCAGGAGCCTCTTGCGAGACTAGGGTGACTGGGCATCCAAATGGCAGATGAAATTTAATGTTGACAAATGCAAAGTGATGCACATAGGAAAAATCATCCAGACTATATGTACACAATGCTGGGTTCTGAATTAGGATTTTACCACTCAGGAAAAGGATCTTGGAGTCATTGGGGGGGTCAATACATTGAAATCCTCAGCTCAGCGTGCAGCAGCGTCCAAAAAAGCAAACAGGATGTTAGGAATTTATTCAGAAAGGGATAGAAAATAAAACTGAAAATATCATAATGCCTCTAAATGAATCTATAGTGTGACACCCCCCGCCCCCCACCTTGAATATTGTGTGCAGTTTTGGTTGCCCCATCTCAAAAAAGATATAGTAGGACTAGAAAAGGCACAAAGAAAGGCAACAAAAGTGATCACGGGCATGGAATGGTTCCCATGTGAGAGAGACTTGATAGGGATTACTGTTGGGAGCTGGGAGTGAACATCGTGGAATGGATTGCCAATTTGGACCTGTTGGGTACTTCTCCCAAGCAACCAAGATTGGCCACTGTTGGAAACGGGATGCTGGGCTTGATGGACGATTGTTCTCGCACAGCATGGAACTGCTTATATTCTTATGTTGTCCCAGTGGGACTGGCCCTACTGGGCTCCCATGAGATCCTGGACCCTGGGGCAGAAGTCCCACTCATCCCACCTGTAATTACACCCATGTTAATTATGTTAATGAGTTCCTTTGGTGTATAAAGAGATGTTGATGAGAACACAGGAACTTTTCTATATGATTTAATCAATGATATAACTTTTTCCTCACTTCTGTCTCTCTTCTCATTATTTAGCACAGGGGTGGAGAACCTTTTCCCTTTTGTGGATCACTTAGTACAAGCTTTGCCGGAGGGATAGGAGTTGACAACAGGAATGCTTAGGGGGTGGGCTCAGGATGGGGAAGGAGAAGGTCCAGATCCTAGATCTTCCCCAATCTTGAGTGCATGCCCTCATCTCCACTCTTCTCTTCTGAGCTTACTCTTTCAGTGCTTGAGGGTGGGAACTGAATCTATCAAATAAGAACAGTCGTGGGCCAGATTTGGCCCGCAGGTCCCTGATAAAGTGCATATAGCAAAAATAAAGGGGAATTTCTGACTTTTTCCAGATTGGTGAGTGACACTTAAGCTGCAGGGCTTGACGGTAGCAATATGTATTTTCATTTCAGATAGAAGTGCTTGATCAGAGGTTCCCAAACTGTGGGACTGGATCCCAGGTGAGGTGATCACCACTTGCAGATGTGGCTGTGTGATCTCCTTGATATATTATATATTTTGCATATATTTTGCTGCCATCTGGAATTATTGTATCCAGCAATGAGGAAGGGTGAAATAAAGAACGACTGCAGCCTTCTCACTCTCTGGCATCCCCTACCCAGCAGCCATCAGTACTGCCATATACTAGCCATGGTTTCTTGCTACATTCCCACAATGCTTTGCAGCTAGGGTTGTGGTCATGACCAAAACGTGTGTGTGTGTGTGTGCTCTTTGAATGCCAGCTGGAAAAGGTTTGCAATTGTGCTGAAATGGTCCAGGCAGTCTTGGTGGTGAGGCATTTGGTTACCATGACGATTGATGAAGTATAATTGTCGAACTAGACCACAGTTTTATGTTAGGGCTGTTGTTGCTTAATCCCTTCCCTAAAACAGACTGTCAGGAAGAATAAGCCACTGTGTAAGGTTTCATACAAATGAAGATCATGAGTGATATGGTATCTAATGCAGGGGTTTCATTTGTTTTTTTGAGAATGCTGAACTGTTATGTGCAGTGGTGAACATCACATCAATTCTGACACGGCAATCGCATTGCCAAGGGGACACCCACACATCGGCAGAAAAACAGCTCATTTGAGATTCAAATCCCAGCAGAGCAGGAGTGGGAGTTGTGGTTTTGTAATGCAACTTAAATCCTTTTAGACTTTTTGTGTTTGCATTTTCTCAGATACATATTCTTTGACGCTTCTTCCCAAGAGTGAAGAAGAGTGGGCTACAGACAAGCCCTTGTTCTCAAATCAGTAATGACAGGCTTGATTGACCTATGTCTGAAGCATACAAGCTGAGGGAAAGGGTGCTCAAGGGGGGAATCCAGCTTTAGATTCTGACTGTGACCCAAATGCAGATGTTCTCCTCTGAGGGGCCTGCCAATGGGAGGGCAGATTCAGTCTAATTCCAAGCAGCACAAAGGAAAGGGGGCTTTTCTAAGAATAAATCTCTAGTATACTATTGTAGCTAAGTTTGCTCTTCAGGTGTTCACTGTAACTCCACTGGCATAAAACTGGTGTAATGGTGATGAATCCGACCTAGAAATGAAACTAATTCTCTAACCGAGTTGCTCCCAGCATCTTCCTCTAGTGTAGTTTCTGCCTCAGTTTCCTCCCCAAACAAGAACCAGATTATAGTTCTCTTCAATTTTATTCCCCTGCTCTAGAGTTCCTCTCTCAGGTTCTTCCCCACCTGGAGGGGCCCCTGAATTCTAGCCCCCTCTCCAGGTTACCATGGTGACTCTCTTGTCTAAGGCCGCTTTTTAGATGAGTGGGGCACGCTTGTGCGATATGCTCACATGACTTTTAAAAATACCGCAGATGGCAATTAGACGAGACTTCTCATGCGTTATCACTGCTCATGCATTCTTTGAATACTATGGATTAAATACCTCTACTATCGAGGTATTTAATTAACAGTTTTAAAAGAATGCACAAGTGGCATGCCCCATTCATCTAAAAGCCACCTAAGTCCCACCTCAGCCTTAAATGCTTGGGGCTTGCAGGTTCCCTGACCCACACCTCACTGCCCAATTTTCCCACTTGAGCTTCCAACAATTATAGGGTTACCATACCTTCCCTCTAAAAGAGGACACTTATGAAAATACATGGTGCAGGGCTGCATTGGTTCTGGTGCAGGGCTGCACCATGTATTTATTTTTTTAATAAGCATCCTCTTTTAAAGGTGGTGATGGTGGTGGGGTTGGTGTTCCTCATCATTGATGTAGTTTGCCCTCCGCTGGATCCCCAGGTTCATAGTCTGGGAGTACTCCTCAATTCCCAACTCCATCTGGACAACGAGGCGTGTGTTTCGCCAATTACATCTGGTGCGGCAGCTTCGGCCATACGTCTCTGATTCTGACCTGGGCACTATCATCCATGCTTTCATCACCTCAAGACTGGACTATTGTAACATGCTCTACGTGGAGCTACCCATGGTGACAGTTCAGGGACTGTAACTGGTGCAGAATGCGGCAGCTCACCTCCTTACGGGGTCGGGCTGCCGGGAGCATATGACACCGGTGCTCTGTTCTCTGCACTGGCTGCCTATAGTCTTATGGGCTAGATTCAAGGTGTTGGTACTTACCTATAAAGCCCTAAATGGCCTGGGCCGTACCTACCTGCAGGACCACTTCACTCCTCAGACCCTGGATCAGCCCCTGCAGTTGACCGGGGGCACCTTTCTTGAAGTTCCCCAGGTTTCCCAGGGGGCAATGGAGAGGGTGTTCTTGGTGGCCACACCTAGCCTGCGGAACGCCCTCCCGGCAGAGGCCCGGCTAACCCCAGACCTCCCTCCTTTTTGATAATTGTGTAAGACCTGGCTGTTCTGCCAGGCTTTTGGTGAGGGAGATGGGTGATAGGAGGGGGGCAGAGTGTTAGGGTGGATGGGTTTTGATTATATTTGTAAACTTTCTATTGTTATACATTGTTTGAATGTATGTTTTTATATTGCTCATATATTTATATTGTTAGCTGCCCCGAGCTGCCTGTGGCAGGAGGGGCAGGATAAAAAATTCTTAAAATAAATTGTGTGTCTGAACTCTAAACAATTAGGCCTTAAGGGCAAACAGGCTTCAGGAGCAGGTGCAACTAGAGTCCTCCAGCTTGCCCTGCTACAGCTTGTTTTAAAATGGGAGGGAAAACCCTCTGTTCTGAGAGAGAGTGAAGGGAAGGAAGGAAGGAGGGACAGGATTCAAAATAGGTTTGAAATGAAAAGTCCATATCTGAACACACCCAAACTTACTAGGACTATATAGATCTGGGCTTTTGCAATGAGCTCTCCTCTCCCAATGACAGCTAAAAGGATTTGACCTAGCTAGACAGTGAGCGTATGATCTATGTTGGAAGCCTAAAGTTAAATTTCTAAAACCTGATGGCCGTTCAGCAACCAGCATTAAATGGCTTTGATTGTCTTGCATAAAAAGTATCAAACAAGGTCCTACTTAGAACACTATACGATCAGACATAGCGCTGTGTTGCCCTGTTCCTCCCCACTATGCAGTGATGTAGTGCCAAGCAGAGTCTTATGGCAGGATTCATTTACAGATAAATGGGGAGGCAGGTATAGCTTCCAAGAACAGCTCTTTATTACTTACCGCAGGGAAAACACTCTTCTCCCCTAGGGGGAAT
Organism: Sphenodon punctatus; assembly: GCA_003113815.1. NCBI lineage: Eukaryota > Metazoa > Chordata > Lepidosauria > Sphenodontia > Sphenodontidae > Sphenodon > Sphenodon punctatus. The sequence continues at coordinate 3,453,487 of QEPC01000068.1, forward strand.
GTCTACTTTTCCAAGGGGCCAGACAGAACTCTCAGCTTCCCATACAAGTCTAGGGACCATCATACAGTTACCATCTAAAACATTGGATGTCACATTCCTCCTCCCAAGTCTAACCAATATCCCCATCATAAATGAACAATTAACATAATAAACAGGATTTTAGCAGTTAGGGTGGGAGGAGATCCCTCCCCAGTAACAGTTGCTGTCATGCCTTGATTACAAGTCTAGGCACTGGCAGTCTACATTGTCTCATGGAACAATGACATACTGGAACTAGCATTCTCAGATCCTCCAAGCTGGGAGGGTTGCTTGTGGGTATCCCGGCTTCTGTAGACTGTGCATCTAGTTAAGATCTACACTGGTACTTGTTGCAATAGGGGTAGTCTCACTTCCATCAGGCCCCATGCTGGGGCACATCTCAAGTGGTTGTCCTTCAGCCGCTAACTTGGGTCTCCCATCTCATCCACGTACAAGTAGATTGTCTGTGTGTCTCCTCACAATGGTGGCCCCCACAACTACTTGGTAAAAAAAGGGGGCCTGTGACTTTTATAATAGTACCAGGTAGCCACTCAGGCCCTCCTGCAAAATTACCCACCCAAGCATGTATTCCAGGTGAGAGAACACAAGGGCCTTATTAAGAGTTGCAAGACCATGTCTATCTTACTATTTGTAAAGCACCAGGTACATTGCTTGTGCTTTATAAATGCTGATAATAATGATATAATAATAATTCTGCTTCATATTATCCTGTTTTTGGCACACTTGTTCCTCTAACCATGGTCTCAGACTCCAGTGCGTACATATAGGACATCTCATAAGGAGTTCTGCTGGTGACATACTAGTAGTAGTGTGTGGAGTTGTTCTATAATTACTCAAGGACCTCACCAACCTGATACACAATGAACCACCTCTTATTTTCCTGAGTCCATTTTAAAAAAACTGAACTGATCTTTCTAATCATCCATTTTAGTTGATGGGTGATGGGGGCAGATATTATGTGTGTGATCGCATTAGCTTTCAAGAAGGTCTGGTACAAATGCTAGCATTATCTTAAACCAGCATTTTGGATAGGCTATGCTGAACAAGAACCAGAGTTTCTCAATGGTTGTAAAGGATGTGGCTGTTCTAAAAGGAATAACTTCCATCCACTTGGAATGAGCATCTACTACAACAAGGAAAATAGACCCCTGGAAAGGTCCAGCATAGTCAGTGTGTAGCCTGACCCAAGGCTTACCTGGCCTGCTACTAGGGGTGACCTCCTCAGCTGCTGATGTTGTACAGCCTTGACCATGAGCTCTCTCTCCATCTAGGCCCAGCCACCACACAACTTCTGGCCAGATGCCAGACAAAGTGGTGTGGACTTCAGAATGTCAGGTGGCATTTGACCAGTTGAAAGGTTTTGATTTCACAACCGGTCCTTAGGGCACTTGAATGTTTGTTTTGGCTACTGATGCCTCAGCCACTGGATTAGGTGCTGTATTGTTACAAGAATAAAACATCCTGTGGCATACTTAAGTAGAATACTTAACCCCAGGGAGAGAAATTTGTCTTCTAATCAAAAGGAGTGATTAGCAATTATATGAGCAATAGATAAATTAAAATCATACATGTGGGATCAACCCTTTGCAGTATTAACAGACCACCTTCCCCTAAAATGGCTTCAAACTATGAAAAATTCTAATACCAAACTTCAAAGGTGGAGTTGGAAATTACAAGAATTCCATATAAAGGTAGACCATATTGCAGGGAATCAAAATAGAATTGCAGACATCTTATCCATAAAGAACTGATTCTTGATGGGATATAAAAAGGTGTAATTGTAGATCATTATATGATATTATGTGATGGTTACGGTTTGTGATGGGTATTATGGGTTCTCTTGCTTGGGGTTTACTTTAAAGTTATAGGAATGCTCCAAGCTAACTTTGGAAGAAGGATAGCTTTACGCTTTAAGAGAAGGGGGGAAAGTGTGGATAAATAGTGAGCATATTAATTAAAGAAATGTTGAGCTGGGTGTATTAAAGGGAAAGTATCCTAGAGGGAAGGCAAAAGGGGATGATGCCATCAGAAGAGTAGGGCTAAGCCAATAGAATTAAAGCTAGCAGAAAAACATTGGGGAGGAGAAGGCAGTTGGGAGCAGTTAGCCTGAGGTGGTGATGGGTGGGTGACAGAGAGAGACGTTAAGGCAGGTGCCTGGAAGTCTCCTCGCCAGGGGTAAAGCTATAGAAAATCTATACCATATTGTAAGTGGATAAAGGTTGCCTTGAAGATATATGAACCTCTATTGCTTATTCTATAACTAGAACTTTTCTTTATTATCTAAAGAGCATTGTAGAATTGGTTATCTTCAATTCATCTGCTTGAAGTAAATAAAATAAATATTATTTTATATTTCAATGAGAGACTACAATGTGTTTCTCTGCAGAAATCCACCCATGCCTACAACCTCAGTAACTGTAACATACAACAGGAGCCTCTGGTCCATACCGAGTTGAAACAAGGTAGCAAGGGGGTAAAGGATTCAAGATCTTGTGATAACCATATCCAATGCTGGGGTTAAGAGGACTGCCTCACAATACTAGCAGTAAACCCACAGAAACTGCAGACGGAAGCCAGTGAGCTAAGAAGGGTTGTTTTGTCACAATTCTCATAACAGTACTCCCACTTGCAGACTCGGTTCATATCTCCTCTGAAGTACTGAGAGTTATGTCAGGCTCTACTCCAGACTCCGGCCATGCATCCGGTACATACTGATAGACTTGGGATAGTTAGTCTCCACTAGCCCATTGGGTAATTTGCTTCGTTCATAGTGGTGCCTTTTTCACTCTGGCTAAGGCTAACACTTCCTGAGGTACAGATGTTTTCTCCGGAGTCAGCTGCCTGTGGGAAGGGCTAAGGCCATCAGCATTGGTAATGGCAACTCCTGCCTTATAGACCAGTTGGTATTTGTAGGCCGCCAGCAATAATGCCTAGCGCTGTAGTTGAGGAGAAACGAAAGGAACCTTGCCTTCTAGGCTTCTCCTAGCAATCCGAAAAGTGGTTTATGATCAGTAATGATAGTGAAATGACATCCATAAAGATACTGATGGAACTTCTTCACCGCAAATATAATGGCCAGACCCTCTTTGTCTAGCCATGCATAACCTTGCTTGGAAAGGGATAATGAACGAAAGGCATAAGAAATGGGTCTGTCCCATCATCCATGCAGTGTGAAAGTACTGCACCCACCCCATACAATGAAGCATTACAGGTTAGTAAGAAAGGACATTTGGGATCAAAATGTACATGCAGTTTAGCTGATTTCAGGAGTTCTTTGGTTTGCCTGAAAGCCATCTTTTGGCTCTTCCCCCAGCACAACACTACTTTCTTCCTAAGTAGAGAATGCAGGGGGGTTAGGATGGCTGAAAGGTTTGGTGTGTATTGTCCATAACAGTTTAGGAGACCCAGGTATGACTGGAGCTCAGTCACGTCCTTGGGAACTGGGGCTTCACTGATGGCTTTTCTTCCAGTGGCTGTGACCCAGACCCAGAAACACAATGTTCTAGATAGACCATTCCTTTAGCCTGGAAAATGCACGTTGCATGCTTGAGCCATAGCCCTGCATCGCCTAATCTCTGCAACACTTCATTTATGTTCTGGAGGTGTTCCTCCTCTGTTTCTCCTGCCATGAGGACATCATCCTGGTAAACAGTCACATGCTGTAATCCCACCAACCCTTCCATTGTCCTTTGGAAGATAGTGCAAGTAGAGGAAATTCTGAATGGCATCTGGTTATATCTGTAAAGTCCCTTATGAGTGTTAATGGTGACAACAGCTCAGGAGCCTTCCTCTACAACTAACCGCTGATAAGTGTGTGACATGTCCAGTTTAGAAAATAAAACTCCACCTGCTAGTTTGTGTTATAGCTCTTCTATACGTGGAATAGGGCAATGTTCTAAGCGAGTAACTTTCTTGACTGTTAGTTTATAGTCCCCATATATCCATATGGACCCATCCAGTTTCTGCACTGACAGTATGGGAGCAGCCCATTCGGCAAATGTTCCAGGTTGGATGACCCCAGAGGTTGCTAGTTGCTGCAGTTCTGCTTCCACTTTAGCTCATAGGGTGTAATGAACTGGACAAACCTTGTAAACCTGAGGATGAGCTGTAGGACCAGGTGTATCTTCTTTTGAAATTTTTCCTAATTCTTCTCAAAATACTTGCTCATGTTTGTTCAAAAGGTTTTGGATTGATCCTAAACTTATTTTTTAAAATTATTTATTTATTTATTTATTTAATTTGTATCCTGCTCCTCCTGCCTCAAGCAGTTTGGAGCAGCTCACAGCAATCATAAAAATACAATATAAAAGTATAACTAACAACAAGATAAAATCTGGAGCAGCAATCCCATATTTGGGTCCACACTGCATTTGAAATGACCCTTGGATCTCTCAATAAAATTATCATATGGATCCACACTTGAGCTGTTTTTGCAAAGATGCGGTGGGTGGGGGAATGGGTGTGTGCCAGCAGTGGGTGAAGGTGGGTCTGTGGCCTTTCCATGGGCATGCACCCACCTCCACCCACGGAGCCTCCTCTGGTTTGCTGGATGGTTCTGGGTCGGTGATGGATAGAGATAGATAGAGGTGGGTGTTGCGTGGGAGTGCACATGCACCCCCACCCACCACCTGTGCTGTTTGCACGGACACACCCATCTCTCTTCCCCCCCCCACAGCATTTACACGGATGCCCCCCACACACACCTGCCCGCACACCTAGTGGACGGGGGAGCATCTGTGCAAAAATGGCCTTGGCCAATGTAACATGTGGAACCCAGTCTTGGGGCCATTTACAAGACCAGGAAGGATCTTCATTCCAGGCTGTTGTATTCCCCACCCTTTAGCTATTTGGTGAGGAGCAAGATGCCCCCAGCTATGCTGAGTGGGAGCACTGAGAATGCTCTGCTGATAGAAGCTCTGGTAAGGAAGAACCTAGGACTGATACCAGCAGTGCCATGTGGGTGCCAGCCCACTGCCCACACATCTGATGGCATATGAGAACTCCCACCATGTGATGCTCTCTACACTCTTGCTATGAGCATGGAGAACATGTGGAAACATTCTGAGCTCAGCATTGACACTATATGGGATTTAGGAGGCTGAGGGGTCAGGGTGGGACTGAGACAGATACAACCCCCATAGTATTAGTACAGCACTAGCAGCTACACTAAGCCAAGCCCCACTGTAAGTTTGGTCTACAGGAGGTGCCATGTTGTTAACCACTGCAGGGGTAGGAGTGAGCCTGGTGTGCTCAGGATGCCATGCCCTGTCAACCTCTTTGGTAATACTGGTAGTTGCATGAATGCCATGGACCCACCTTTGTCTGATTGAAGTAGCAGTAGAGTTGCCGCCACTTGTGGTTTCACCCTGAGACTCCTATTTTGGCCTATGGAAGTCTCAAGGTGAAACCACAAGAGGAAGCAACCCTAAGTAGCAAGGTTAAGTGAAGACCGTAGAAGACTGGAAGGGAAGATAAGGACAGATTTTCTTTTGTTTTCTTATCCATTCCATCATCATGACATCACCATCTGCTGCAGGGGGTCCACAGAATGTCCAAATATAGAACATAATAGAAAGTGATTCTGTCACTTTAGGAACCAAGTAGCAAAGCAACACCTCTGTGACCCAATTCTGGGCATTTTATTCACAATATAAACACTACAGAATATCCAGAAATCAAGAGTTTAAGTATTTTTGGACCACAGTTAGCTAAGCAAGATGGGCTCATTCTGTCCCAATGTACATACAAGCAAGAGTTTTTTAGACCTGAGTTTGCACAGGTCTAATTCAGGAGAGATTTTGGCCCAGTTTTAAAGTTATTTAGGCTGCATTCAGTGAAACCTTTTCTCCCAGCTCTTTAATTACCAGTGCAAGAGTACTGTTGTGGTTTATCATCTCTCATTCTTCACACATGCTGACAAATCTCCTTCCCTCTGAACTAAATCTTGCTTTATAGTAACTATTCCCTATGAACTGCTAATGATCCCATCATTCTCCCCTAGGTCTGCAGCTCATCAGTTGCAGGTGATATAGGACTTCACACAAGGCATAAAATGCATCATGAATTGCTTCCCCCACATTTTTATTGTTCATGTAAATAGCTTGCAAGATCCTGTGCAAGCAAGTCCTTAGGCCACTTTCTCATGTTGCTTGGGGGGAGATGTCTGTGATGGCAATCATAGCTGTATTCTAATGGGAATTTGCTATTCTGCTTTTATGCCGCAAGAACACTTGTGATTGTAAAAGCTACATGAGGGGACCTGGTGGTGTTGTGGCATAAAAGCAGAATAGCACATTCCTATGTGCACTAATTCCTGTGAGAATACAGCTGCAGTTGCCCTCACGGAAGTTCTCTCCCCGCCCCCGGTGACGTGAGAAAGCGGCCTAAATCTCCCACAACTGATGAGCTGCAAACTGAGAGGAGAATGATGAGATCATTAGCAGCGCATAGGGAATAACATGCAGCAAGATTTAGTGCAGAGGGGAAGGAGATTTGGCAGCACGTGTGAAGGATGATAAAGTACAATAGTACTCTCCCACAGGTAATCAAAGAACTGGGAGAAAAGGCTCATGTGAATGCAGGCTTGGTTTTTAGCTTGTGAGTTGGGTGATTTACAACTTGCTCATGCAGGATCTTGTGTGCGAAGGCCACTTTTACATGTTACCGGAGAGGCGAGGAAATTCTGTGAATGCCGTCGTGGTTCTATTCTCACAGGAATTAGCATGCATGGGAATGTGCTATTCTACTTTTATCCGACGAGAACACCGGTCATTGTAAAAGCTACATTGGGGGACCTGGTCATGCATGAGTGTTCTTGTGGGATAAAAGAAGATAGCATGTTCCCACGAGCGCTAACTCCAGTGAGAAAAGAGCTGTGATTGCATTCACAGAAGTTTTCCTGCCTCCCCAGTAATGTATGAAAGTGGCCTAATTTATACAGGCAGTAAAAATGTGTGGGAAGCAGTTGGTTGGGTTTTTCATTTCTTGTGAATCCAGCCCAAGGTTTAACAATTGAGCTATCTTCCTCATGCACATTGCTTGTAATGCAAGAATGGACACTCCCTCCTTCTAGAGTGTTTTTAGACAAGCCTCGTTGCAGGTTTCTCAATCCAGTCTCGGTAATCTCACTGGGGGCACAGTTTAGACGTGCCTCCCCGCACCAGAAGTCACCCATCTGCCATTGAAAACAGTGACACCGGGTGGCTCGCAAATTCAGATTTGTCAAATCTCAATATGGTGAATGGGCAATTTCCAGTGCGGGGAGGAATGCCTAAACTGCACCCATGTGAGATTGCTGAGAGCGGATTGAGATACCCGCGAAGAGAAGAGGTTTGTCTAAAAACGGCATTAGTCTACCAGCCTCATTGGTTGCTTTCTCACATTACCTCAGAGGGAGGAAAACTTCCATGAGGGCAATTGTGGTGGCTCTATTCCATGGGAATTAGCACATTGCACTTTTCTCCCAAGAGAACACTTGTGCACAAACAGGTCCCCCCAATGGAGCTTTTACAATAGCAGGGGTTCTTGCAGCATAAAAGCAGAATAATACACGCCATGAAAATAGAGCAGTGATTGTCCTCATGGTACCATGAGAAAATGGCCATTGAGAGAGACAGTACAGTCTTGCAGCACTCTGTTAGCTGCAGTTGCTAGCCTGAGTGTTAGCATGACCTCGGTAGCACCTGAAACAAAATTCAAAGACAGAAGAATGTGCGATAAAAGATAAGGTATAATTGCCCTCTCCTACAAGAAATTTAAAATGCAAGAGAAGACTCTTTTGAATGCACCCTAAAACTTGCTGAATATTCATGAGGCTTGCAGTTTGAAACCCTGGGCAGAATTTGGGCCATTTTCATACTAGTTGACCTAGGGATAATTAATTAATAGCAATCCACATCAGCTGAGCAGAACACAGTCAATAAATAACCGAGTAGAAGTTTATGAAGCTTTCTTAGGCCACAGGCTCATGTTACCCAGCGGTGGAGGGAGGGGAGATTTCCATGAGGGCAATCATGGTTGTATTCTCATGGGAATTAGCACACATAGGAATGAACTATTTTGCTTTCTGCCATAAGAACCCCTGTGTTTGTAAAAGTTACATTGGGGGACCCAGACATGCGCAAGTGTTCTCACGGCACAAACGCTGAAATACTGCATTCCTACGTGCGCTAATTCCCATGAGAATACAGCCACAGTTGTCCTCATGGAAGTTTCCAGTCCCACCCCCTCAAGTAATGTGAGAAAGCAGCTTTAATATTGTTTAATGCTGAAGAATAAGTAAGATTTTAGCATTGTCATCCTAGACTGTTCTTGTGGCTCACATTCACAGAAGAGAGACCATTCATCACAGGGTGTTAACAAACAAGACGTTAGCCCACAGTAGGTGGGTGTCTGTCCACCTGCCCATTTGTTAGGTGTTTGCCCCCACTGGCCACGTGACTACCACCCAATGGACCCCCAGCCTTCACTCACCGTGGGGTCCCAGAGCACGCAGAGACCACCATCTGGGTGAATTCAGACTAATGTGCACCCCCGTGTCCCACCAATTAGGCTACATGCAGCGCCTCGGTGTGTACAAGTCTGCCAGCACCATAGAGTTGCAGGCAAAAATCCTAGAGCATCTGAAGAGCGGCCAGCTGCTTCCTGTCCCCGTCTCTGCTCTTGCTCTGACTGACTCTTCCAGTGAGGGCTGCCTGCGAGTGAATGAAATACATGCAGGGGGCTGCCTGTTTATTAGGCTGGACAGGCTAAATATGTGACTGGGGGTTGCATGGACTGAACCTGGGCTGCAGCAGGCTATCATCTCGTTCAGTTTCACCCATGCCGACAAGCAGGTACACAGTAACGGTATTATTAACCATGATACCTGCTAAATAAAGTACCAGACTGTAAAATGTGTCCATTCTCATATGTGTCAGCAGAGGCCGCCACACACCTCCTTAAATGAGCAAGTCAATGAGTGACTCACAAATTTAAAAATCAGTGGTAAAATTTACTATCTGCCTGAGGGAAGCAGGGCTGTTATCTCTCCCAGAAAAGACAAAGCAGCAGCAGAGGGACAAAGAGATGTAGAATGAAAACACTTAAAAATACTACAGACTTTGTACACAGTTCATTGCGTATTCAGCCTAACCCACCTCACAGGGTTGTGAGGATTAAAAGTTGTGTTGATTAGTTCTATGTGAAGCACTCAGAGTGCCATGTCGGGGGGGGGGGGTGCTATATAAAAATAAAAGTTATTGTTAATATCTCCACCCTCCCTTAGATTGAAATACCAAGGGTGATTGGGATGTTAAAGCCATTATTTTTTTCTCCCTTTAGTTTCTAGAATTCCCAACATATTTGAGAACCTTCTCTAGAGCCGCAAAGCTACCTGATGTTTTCTGATCTTTAAAAAAAAGTTTTTATCCCCCCCCCCCCCAGTTTGAGTCAGAAGACTATTTTAAGGCAACTGAAAACTACGCAGTGATAGCACTCAGAATAGGGGGATTGGGGAAATGACAGAACTCCTTGTCTACCATTTGCTGTGCTCTGAATATTGCCACGGGAGTTATTTTACAGGAGAGGTGCTTTGTTTTGCTGTCACAGGACAAGTCTTGCTGGAGTGATCTCCAATAGTTGAATCCTGTTTCAGAGCCCCACTTTGTAGTGGGGAGGAGGAACACAGTTTTTGGGGTAAAGGCGTTTTCAGACGGACAACTATCCCGTGTTAATTTTAAGTAATCTCTGGTGACGATCGTCGATTACCCCTTGATAACAAAGTGGTACCTGTTTTAGACAGACCTTTCTGTCACTAGAAAGGTGACAGGTCAGTCATGGAATAAAGTATTCCCTGACAATAGAGTGATTGGGGAGGAGGCCAGTTTCCCAAGCTGGGGAAAGGAGTGATGGCAAGGACTTGAAAGGGTTTTTTTGGGATGGGGCAGAGGTGATGGGGATCGGTCAGGTTTCTCATAGAGGTTAATTAGGATGTTTTACTTACAAAGGATGCCGTACCTCAGGGAGCACTCTGCGCAGAGAGATCCTCTCGCTCAGCGCTTCATTAAAGCCATACATTTCCAGGCCAGCCAGGGCCAGTTGCTCGGCCACATCACTCTGTTCTCCATCTTGTAGGGGAAGGGACTGTGGGTCTCCCCCTGCTTTGACCTCTGTCTTTCCCTCCTGCTTCTTGCTTTGTTGTTTGACCATCCGGTATCCTTTCCTTGCCTTGCTGTGGTTCCTCTTGGCTGTGGATGACACTATGGCCACTATCAGCTCATCCTCCCGGAGAGAGATGAAAGGCGACAGCCCCTCCATGGGGTAGTATTGCTGGCTCTCCTGTGTGTCTAGCATCTCTTGGGGCTCACCAAAGTCCAGGTCATCTCTCTCTCTGGGGCTGAACTTCACTGGCTGAGATATCCCCTCCTTAGCTAGGTCCCTGGGTGATGGGCTCAGCATTGTAACCATCAGTAGTAAAAACCCCAGCACCAGCAGTAGTAAGAGAAACTGCAGCTTCCGAGATCCATATCTGCATCTCTTCCTTATGAACATAGTGTCGGAGATAAAGCAGTACAGATGGTCATGTTAAAAATCACTTAGATGTTTCCTGAATCCAGCTATCGGGTTTCTTCACAGCAGAGACAACTACCTAGCAGCACCTGCTGAGAGAGTCTTTCCCCCTCCCATCTTGCTAATGTAATTTTTTTGCTTTCCACCTGCATTGGCAGGGAAAATAGCATATAGCTGGTTAAAAGAAACAATAATATGGATCCAGTTATCCTTATCCAGATATAAAATCCTTCTCAATTAAATCATCTGTTTAGCTGACCCAAAAGCCTATTAAAGGTGGCTTAAATGTTGGATCCCCCTCCCCCCTTTTTTTTTAATTCTGAGAAAAAGGCAAAAGGCATTTCATGATGGTTTTCTTCCAAAGTATTTCCTGCAACTGCAAAATTTCCACTTGTTACCTGGGCTGGAGTGAAAGTCTTATCCCTGGAAAAAAAATCAGACCGCTTTCCCCCTCTGTTTTAAGGCGTCAGGTTAACTGAGATCAACAGATGTAAACTAGTCAGTCCCTGACTCTTTCACACATAACTACAGCACTCTGTCAGGAAGCACTTTGCCAGACATAATACAGAGCAACGCATGTGTCTTTCTCTTGGTCCTAATGCCCTCACTGTTCTTGTCCTATCAAATCAAAACTTTGCATGCGACTGCTGGAGGTAGAGCCTTATGCAGGGAAACACTAGCTTGGAAAGCGGATCAAGAAGCACATCTCATAATGAGCGATTGGAATATTCTCATTTAACAGGAAGTGTCCTGGGTACCGAGCAAAGGTTTCCAGAACTGAGGAAAGTTTTAAATGCTTATGATTTACAAAGGATTTGAGATTTTTAACCCCTATCCATCCTGCCTAAGGCAGCTGGGGGTGGCTAACAGAATTTATTTACATCCTGAATGTGGAATATATCTGTATTTTAAAAATGCATTCTAGTCACATTTTAACAAGATTTTAATGTTGACAAAAAGATGCCAAATTATTAGTTCTTCCATAAATCACAGATAGCAGCACTGACAGAAGCAATGCAATCTTCCCCACCATACTGCACTAACCTTGGATGGAAACAGACATGCACCCTAACTCTGCTTTAACATTTTTTATGCATGTTACACTGTTGAGGGCTGTATTGGCGCCCTATGCAGCCCTGCAACATGCATAAGAAATGTTAAAGCAGAGTTAGGGTGCATGTCTGTTTTCACCCTTGGATGTCAAAAGATGGCCAATGGTGCTAAAAGGGCAGTTGAGTCTCCCTGGCTTCTTTTTATTATTTATATAGCATTTTCAGGGTCCAATGTGCTTTACAATCCCTCTTTTAAAAAAAGAAAAAAAATTAAGGTTTTTTTCAACATAACTGATTCAATGGTACAATTATCTTGAGTACCAACAAAGAACCCCAAATCAATGTACATAACAATAAGCACTGTATCTAGTGGGGGGAGGGGTGTTGTGACAATGCTCAATCATACAACAGGAAGACAAAGGGAGAGAGAGAGAGGGTGAAGGGGGGGGATTAAAAAGGGGAGGGAGAAGGGAATGCATTTAATTTCACAGAAGCAGGTTTACCCAGTATACTACTAAACTCTGATTATCTGGATGATTTACTTTATAATCTTTATCTGGTTCACCTTCACAACAATGTGGTGAGGTAGGTTATATTATTATTTCCACTTTACAGCTAGGGGACACTGAGAGATACTGGCTGGGATTTTTTTGGTTTTTTTTAGATGAGACACAACCACGCAGGTCCACCCATGAATCACACATCCAAATGCCCATCTGAAGGTGGAGCATTTGGGTGGGGGGCACACTCGGTTACCCACGCAGCACCCACTCATGTGGCATTGGGGGGGGGAAGAGTGCCCCAGGTGGGGGAAGGCAAAGTGTGTGGGGACAGGCACCCATGCATCCCCTGCCCATGTGAACTGAGGCACCCACCCACGCCAGTGGATGGGTCCCATGGACCCTGACTAGCTGCTCCCTGCTAGGAGCTCTCTGGGGAGCTCTTAAAGGATGTGCATGAAATACACCACAGCATTGTCTCAAAGCACAACAAGCCCGCCTCGTGACACACAAGAGAAGAGCCAATGCCATGGAGGACAGCAGCTTCCTGCATGCCCCCCAGTATGCACCTCCATTGTACCCTGGGATTGCCTGCAGTGGCTGCACCAGCTCCTGGGCAGGAAGGAGTTACTGGCTGCTACAGCTTCATGTTTCTATGGTGTCCGCAACTGTGTCATGGTAGAGTGTGAACAATTGGGCAGGGCTTGGGGCGGGGAGTGTTGCCAGATGGCGGGGAGGGGAAACAACTGCCTGTATGAATTGTTTGCATGGCTGGTCCATGGTGATGGGAAGAATGCATGGAGGCTGCCTGAATGGACGCAATGAACACCCCGGGAGCCAGGGGCGTTTTTAGGTCCTAAAAAGGTCAGGAGCTTGTGCCTAAGCTACTTAAAGTACTCTCGCTGGCGGGGCACTGCCTGGGGGGAGCTGCCTGACTCATATGCATGTGAATTAACTTTAACAGCGCTTTTGGCCTTCAAAATGGAGGTTGTCTGTGCTCCCTGTACCCTCAATGGTGGTTTACAACTGGGTGTTCCCACAATTCCAACTACAAGCATCCACAAGTAGAAAGCAAGTAATAAAGCGCATGCAGAGCACTAAATTCCAAATAGTCAAGCCACAAGACACCCCAAAAGGCAGCCTATTAAGCACATTATGCCATGCAGAGAGACATTCTTCTAGATATAAAACCAGTTCATTTGTGCCCCCAGTAATCAATTTGTGCTGCCCCCACCCCATAGCCATTGTGCTCCCTTGCCCGCTCCAATCCCTCTATTTGCATAATAGGTACCAGCAATAAATAAAGTGGTTTTTCAACTCCTGTTAGTCCAGTTTGTTAATGTCACATACCATGATTTTTAAAGCTACATGGTTGACCCTGTAAGCACCAGGAAAGAGTATAGGGGAACCCCCCCTTAGATTGTAAGCCCCAGCAAAGACTATAGGGAACACACACCCCCAAGACTGTAAGCCCCAGCAAAGAGTGCCCGAGGTAACAATGACCTAAAAGGGCAAAGTTGGAGAGCCCCTAACTTGCATTTTTTTGTGAGAGCTGTGCACTGAGAGTAGCAAAATACCCCCAGACAGTGGAGCAGGGTTAAACTGTTCTTGCCCCACTACACCCCTGAACCAGTCACCAGCTTCTGTTTTCTGGGCACCAATGGCTCCCAGGCACCTGCAAATTTCGTGACCTATTAACATCAAATATCTCCCAAAATTAGCCAGCCACAATGATGAACAGCAGCATGCTTAGCAGCAGGATTCATTCAATGTTGCCATGTATACAAATATTTAGATATATGCTCGTCTCATCAACTGTCTCTCTGACATCTCTACCTGGATGTCTCAACGTCAACTCAAACTCAACATGGCTAAAACTGAACTCCTTATCTTCCCCCCTCATCCTTCCTC
>QEPC01000068.1:3472620-3484584 GCA_003113815.1 Sphenodon punctatus
TGGCTACGCTTGGGGAGGGAGAGGGAAGTGTCAGCCCCCCAGCCCAATAGCCTGCCCTCCCCTCCAGCACCTACCTGCCTGGCCCAGGATTCGGAGAAGTTGGGTTTTGTTCCTCTGGAGGATCCTTTCACAGACTCCTCAGTCCTGGAAATGTGCAGGGCTGCAGGAGGGATCAATATGCAGCTGCCTTTTCTCCCAGTAAAGCACAGGCTCAAGCAGCAACAGCTCACTAGTGGTGCTGCTGGAGTAGGGATCAGCTGGGGGAGTCACTTGGTCTGAGACATAGGCAGTAAGTGACCATTTAGAAACTGAGTATGCTCAGGTCGGTTTCAAATCAGTTTCAATACTGCACAGCCTGCCTGCGATCCAGGGCTGCAGGAAAAAGATCCGGGGCTTCAGCCCACCCCTAGCAACGCCCCTGCTGGGAGCAGCACATTAGAATCCCTCTCCATGTACTCTAGCTAAGTGGGCATGCCGTGGCTGTTCTACTCAGTGGACATGAACCGCCCCCCCAGCCATGCTAATCTAAAATGGCCAATGACTTGCCTAAGGCCACCCACTCAGTTCTTGAACTCTGGCCTGCTAGGTCCACAGCCAGCACCTTATCAACTAGGCTGCACCAACTTTTACAGATGCTACTTACATAGGTGCTATTTTGTTTCTCACACAGGGAACATTGCTCAATAAGCTAGGCTGAGACGGACCACTCCATTCACCCAGAAGGAGGCACAACTGTTAAGCGCATACTCCTCAGCCTTTCTAGACTCAAATGCAGAATAAAAAGTGGAACCATTTAAGGAAATCCTGGATCCCTCTTTTTTTTTCCCCCTGTGCAACCCCATTTGCAGAATTTAATACAAACCTGTGGTCCCCAGCATCAACTAATATACATACACAGAATAGCTAACATCATTCCTGCGGTCACAATCCATAGTTTGAAAACCTTTAGTTTAAGAGTAATTTCAGACATTATGATACCACGGTCAACCACAGTGAACCCCTTGTGGTGGCCACGGTACCATAACGTTTGAAGTTACCCATGGTGGTTCCTGCCAGAAGTTCACCATGGTGAACCTCTGGTGGGAAACACATTGACCACGGTTCTGGACCTCTAGCCACCCAGAGGTCCAGAACTGTGGTTAGCTGGACCACAGTCCGGAATCGGCAGAAAGTAATGTCTGTTACCTCCACCGATTCCAGACCGTGGGCCAGACCCCAATGCAGGATTGGGTGAAGCGGCCGGATTGGCCGCTGTGCCCATCTGTCTCCCGGAGGGCGGGAGGCCAGGGGAGTGCTGGGGGGCGGGGCTGTGCGGGCACACGTCATGCCGCACATCCCTGCCCTCTCCTCTATCCCCTATAGGAATCAGGCCAGCACATCTTCAGGACGGCCTGATTCCTGTCCGGGATCCGAAACTGATCCCGGACTGTGGTGATTTCACGTCTGAAATCACCCTAAGACTCCAAAGGTGGGGCATAAAAATATTGCTGATAGAGAAAATATAAAATGCTTTGGAGTTCATTCTACTAGTGTGAATAACTCCCCCTGAAGCCAATAGAGACAAAGGAGTAAAGTGATATCTCTTACTGGATATTCATCTGATGAAGGATCCTGTGAGGTCTGAAAGCTTGCATACCTTCTCCAACTGAAGTCATTCCAGTAAAAGAACTCACTATACTACTTTGTCTCTGTTGCCTATATTTGGGACCAACACAGCAAACCCTGTAACTTAATTTTTGAGACTCATTTTTTTTTAGGTAAATGTCCAACAGTAAAGGTGAGGACATACCAAATTAATGTGGAATATTGGTAACTCTAAAATGAGTGAAGTTCCAAGAAATGAGAAGCATATGAAGAAGTACTCACCCACTAGCATGTGGAGTCTAGCTTTCTCAAAACAGGTTTGGCCACTGCTCCGTCAGAGGGTGCTCCCCACAGCTTCTGTCTAGGCAGAAAGCTTCCAGCAAGTGTCCATAGTCTGATGCGCATCTTTCCTAGCTCAGAAGTACTTTAACAGCTAGACAGGTAAATATGTAGCCAATATTTTGGACACTTCAGCAATGTGTATGTATGTCTTGCTTTGAAGTCATGCATACTTACGGTAACCCTATGTCCCGAGTTTGGCCACGACAGTCCTGGATTTCCAGCATCTTGACTGGTTGGTAAAAACTGATTAAAAGTCCTGGAATCAGGCACTGCTCAGCAGCTGCTAGGGAACCAGGAGAGCAGTGTCCAGGAGCTGCCTGTGCAGGGCTTCAGATTGGCCTCTCTGAGCTTACTAGAATTACCAGAAGCCCCGTGCAGGCAGTTCCCAGCACTGCTCGCATGGCTTATTTGAGAAAGATGGGGAGTTGATTAGAATTATAAGAGGGAGGGGCCAATCCAAAGCCCTGTGTAGACGGCTCCTGGGCACCTGACTCTTAAATAAGCCTGCTCCCTTAGTTCAGCAGCTGGTGGGGAACCAGGCAAGCAGCATCCAGGAGATGCCTGCATGGAGCTTTGGATCAGCCACATTCTCTGGTGATTCTAGTAAACTCCCCTTCTTCTGACCCCCTCCTATTTTTTTTTTAACAAAAGCTAAATGTATCCTGTTCCCTAAAAAAAGCACAGAGCAGCTTAAAAATAGCATAACATATAGAAACAAATGTAAGAAAATATTTTTTTAAAATCCATAAAACCAGTGCCTCACCTCTGAAAGGAGGCAAGCTACCTCAGTCATCTCACCCTCATCCAGTCTCCAACAGCAGCCAGACAGTGGGTAAGCACCAAGACTGCAGGGCCTGGGTCAGATTGAAAAAAAGAGGTAGAAATGGGTGTCATCAGCACACTGATGATACTTCACCCCAAACCTCCAAATGACCTACCTCTCCACAGTGGCCTCATACAGATGTTGAACAAGAGGGGAGACAGAATGGAACCCTGTGGAACCCCACAGTGGACATACTGAGAAGATGACAAGCAATCACCCATCACCACTTTCTGGGACTTCCCTGACAGGAAGGAGTGAAACCACTAAAGAGCAGTCCCGCGCACCCCCACCAGGTCCTGCAGTCATGACAACACCTCATGATCAACTGTATCAAAGGCTGCTAAAAGATCTAACAGGATCAACAAGAGAGAATTCCCCTTGTCAATCTCCAGGTGCAGGTCGTCGACCAAGGCCACAAGCGAAGCCTCTGTGCCATACTCAGGGTGAAAACCTGACTGGAATGGGTCCAGGAATCTGATGATATTGAGATGAGCTTGAAGCTGTCGGGCAACCACCTGTTCAATAACCATCCCTAAAAAGAGAAGTTTAAAAACAGGCCAATAGCTGGCCAGGGAGTTGGTGTCCAAAGATGACTTCTTAAGCAGGGGCCAGACAACTGCAGGGCGTGGCGGAGGGGCATAGCTCAAGTGGTAAGAGCGCATGCCTTGCATGTATAAGGTCCCAGATTCAATCCCTGGCATCTCTACCTCAGGACCTCCGGCAGCACACCTGGCAGAGACCTCTGCTGGGGGCTTGGAGGGGTCTCAAGTAGCCCGCTGGGATGGCCTCTGATGGAGACCCTGGAAGAGCTGGATTTGGACCAGAATTTGAACCTCCCGCTGCCATGTCAGGTTATGACAATACTGGGCTAAGACAGACCATTGGTCTGATTCAGTTAATTAGTTAAGAACATCCTACCTTCTTGAAGGGAGAAGTTGACAATCCCAGCCAGCAACAGACCTGACAACTTCACCAGCCAGGACAGGCAAGTATCTAGTTCACAAATGGTTGCCCTCACTGCTCCAAGCACAATTGAAGCTGATCCACATAAACAGGACAAGACTGAGCTTCTATAAACTCAAACTCTGATTCTGCAGGTAAAAGGGCAGCAACCAAATCATGGTGAATATGAACAATTTTGTCTGCAAAGTAATTAATAAAAATGTCATCGTAGGCATTAGATTGCTTCATTTCTGGGCAAAGGCAGATTGGATTAACCAGGCCCCTCACCACCTGGAACAGCCCTGATGGTGGGCCTTTGCACATTCTAGGATAGCCTACCGTACCTAGACTACATTATACAATTCAAAATTTAAAAAATGCAGCTAGTTACATTATTATTTGCAGTGGCCCTTCTCCCCACACCTTGAAACAGTGTCACTGATTTCCTTAAAAATAATATGGTCACCCTATGCATATGGTAACTTCCCAGCCCACCATTATTCCTAAATTGTCTAATCAGGAATTATTGCACTTTTGAGAGAGAGAGAGAGAGAGAGAGAGAGAGAGAGAGAGAATTGCGCTTCCTGCCCTTCCCCTCCCCCCCCCCCCCCGCCCCAAAAAACCCTCTCTTTTTAAAAAAATGAAAAGTCTGGATTGTCTTGGTTCAGTTGGAAAGAAGTACAAGTTTGTATGAGAGAAAAAGCCTTCATTTAAATAACAATGCACATCAGCTACAGAAAGATAAACTGAAATGTAAATGAAGAGATCCGTCCTAAACCATTTGCAAAGAACAAGCATGAGTGGTTTTGCACATTTCACAGGAGCCCAGAAACAAACAGACAGCAGCACAAGAAGTGAAACAAAAAGTAAATTGGAAGTAAAAAAAAAAAGTAGGATAAAAATATTTTGTGATTGTACTGACTGATATAAAAAAAAATTATCCAGTTTTGTTTTCTCTGGCCCATCTGGAATGTTAGTGTGTGGCTGTAGCACATCTGGTCAAAATAATACTTCATTGTGGGGAAAATGGGAGTGATTGTGTGATTGCGCTGTCCTGAATTGTTGTTTGGTGTTTAATTAGTACCAAGCAGCTGCTGCTCACCTTTCAGACCAGTGGTAGCTGTAATTCAGTGGTGGATAAAGTAAACCATCTGTGCTTCCTGTGTCATCCTTCAAGATTCCCCTTTTCCTCTTGTTACGAAGCTAAGCACACGCACCCACAACTTCTCAGCTCCGGAATATATCCCTGTCTGTCCCTATGTGCGCCTCCCTTGTCTCCCATCCCATTCACCCCTCATGTCTATTCAAGGGTTTTACAAGCTAGGAGCAGGGAACTGTCACTAGTCACAATTCAGTGCCAGGCACATAAATTGACCATAACAAAAATAAACCCTGCCTAATTGTTGGAAAGCAGGGAAATGAGAATTTAAGGAAGGTGTTTGTAGATAAATATTTCACCGTTTATAAATTCTAATCCGTTTCAGAGCCCAAAGCAAACTTACCTCCCTGATCAGATTTAGCTATAGACCAGATACCCTCTCATGCCTATCCATGTTACCATATTCATGTTTAATATAGGTAACTAACCTCCATAAAACACCACTTCCAGTCCATAAACCATCTTCTATTTCTTTGCTCCTCAAGGATCAAAAATTGTCTGCCTTCTATGTACAAACCAGAAACTTGTGCCTCGCATATGTCTATTTCTCTCTCCCCCCCCCCCCCCCCGTATGATGTAGAAACTCATACGTTACATCTTATTTTCTGTATGCAGGACTAAAATAGTAACATTCCCACACCTGCTACTTCTGGGAAGCAGAAAATCTGATTTTAATCTGTTCTCCAAGGTGCATATGGAAACTCCCACTTCTAGATTCCTATTCACTTCCAATGTGAGTCAGAGACCCCTGCTAACCACAGACCTAATACTAGCCATCTGGGGATGCAGTTCTGCTCTGATGTAAGAAAGAGGAAAGCAGAAATGGAGTGTGAGTTGCAGGATTCTGCATAACTAAGATCTAAATTCAAGCACAGATAGATGAAGGAGCAACAGCTGTGAAATATGTGGAATGTAACCTGCAGCAAAAGGGTTGCCAGAACCTTGGGTGTGAACCAGACAGACAGCAGTTCTGCTTTTGCCTGGGCAAGGCCACTGCATTCCCAGGTTGACCTGTCAGATTGAAAAGTGACCGCCTGACATGCAGAGAGGAGCCGGCGGCAGCTGTTCCATGGCAGTCCTGCAGGCAGCCTTCCGGAAGATCCCGGAGCACACCTCACCAAGCAAATGGGAAAACATGGAACCCTGATCGTCCAAGCACGGTCCCCGTGGATCCTACACGGTTCCCCTGTAGCTGCCAAGTAAAGCCTCTTCCCAGGCTCAGCTGGCCAGGCGCAGTCCTTACTGCAGCTAGCTTAGAGGCAGAGTCCTCTCTGGCTCCTGACTCTCCTCTGCCTCTCTCCCAGGATTCAGCTTAGCCTCTACTAGGCTTAAGGCTGGCCCAGCACAGCTGACCCCGCTGAGGACCTTGGGTCCTAGACCCTCAAGGTGCCATCCTGCACTGTCTCAGTAGCTATCCCCTCCAGGCCTACTCTTAAAGGGCCAGGGCCAGACTCCCAGCCTGACCCTGCTACACCCCTCCCTCCTTTAGGACATGGGCCCCTTACTAGTGGACCTGGCTAACCTCTTTCTAGTGGGGTGCTATGGGACTCTAATTCACTCCCAGAGTGCCAGTTCCATCAACCCCCTGCACACTCCTACTTTTTTTGGGTCTCCAGAGTAGCCCTTATCCCTGGGCACTCCCTTTTCCTGCAGCCCCCTAGGCTACTGATTTAGTCATCCCCCTGTAGCCTCACAGTGCCAGCTCATCTGCCTCCTTACACTCTCCTGAACCCCTTTGCCCTATCTCTGGACTGGGGTCAGGGCTACACCTTCTACTGACCTCCCCAGCAGGGTGGCCCTGAACTCTGACTCCAGGAGCTCTTCCTCTGCTGTCTCCAACGATTGCATGCTCATCAAGGATGCTGACTCCTCTACTCCCTGCCTCTACGTGCCCCGGTATCCCTGTGCTCACTATCACATTAGGGGTCCTTGAATAGCCTCTCTTCCTGGGCACTCCCTTTACCTGTGACCTCCTTACAGCCAATCAGAGGACTTCCACTTCATTAAAACCCTCTAGTAAATAAGTATCTCAAATTCTTTAAAAGGTCCCACATGCCCATTTGTGGTGTGAGTGCCAGCTCATCCACCCCACCTGCAGCCTAACACCCCTGAGGATTCTGGCATCTGCCTGCTGCCCCCTCCCCCCGGATCCTCAGGAGTGGCCGGCTCTATCGCCTCCATGCCACCCGCCGTGGATCCCCCAAATTCTCCAGTTTCTCTTTTGAAGGTCCAGACCTCCACAGGTGTCCCACTAGCACCACTTATGGCAAGTCTTTGGGGCTCTGCTTCTCCCAGGGGGGTCACGGGTACCTCCATCCTGTAGTGTGCCGTTTACACAGCTCCACCACCTTCCAGCCTCTACCTTGTCTCCAGGAGGCTCTTATGCTACCACTCAATCTTGGGCAGGGAGTTACCCCAGGTGCAAGTCTCCTTCCCATAGTCCACTTGCTCTCCTGCAACACACCACCTCCTACTGGGCAGCACTTGGTGTCAGTTCTGTTGGGGTGTGCCCACATTATCCACCAAATGTCACAGGATCCATGGGTTCTTGGGACAAGTACTGACAGGCTCCAGTTCCAAAGACCCAGGCCCATGTGGGATATTCACCACAGTGATCTTTATTTCCCACCTTCTGGTTCAGTCTACTGGCTTAGCACCACTCCTCCCCACCCCTGGTAGTCCTGTACAGACTTTTGTGCTTAGGTTTGACTCCTGTGCCCCCACCCCCTGTAGCCTGGCTGGTCTTACTCAGGTTACCAGCTCAGTCCCTTCCCTGCAGCGGCCAAGTAGAGCCTTTTCCCAGGCTTGGCTGGCCAGGCACAGTCCCTTCTGCAGCCAGCTTACAGGCAGAGCCCTCCCTGGCTCCTGCCTCTCCACTTTCTCTCTCTCTCTCTCTCTCTCTTTCTCTATCCCAGGGTTTGGCTTATCCAATATTCTCCACTAGGCTTAGGGCTGGCTCAGCTATGTCTAGCCTGTCTTGCTCCATTTAGGCCCTTGGTTCCTAGTCCCTGGAGGCTAGCCCAGCTTTGGCACCTCAAGGCACTATATGACGCCATCTCAGTGACTATCCCCTCCAGGCCAGTGTTACCTCCTCTTAAAGGTCCAGGCCCCCAGCCTGACCCTGCTACACCAGTGCTGATGCCCTTCCACCGTGTTGGTCAAGCAACACCCCTCCTTAATCTCACTCCATGTCCCCTGATTCCTGTTTGGCTGTTGGCTTGTATATAAGGCCAGATAGTAGCCACAGGGAACTAGGTAGTCCCTTCCTGGTTCCTGTTGTGCCTACCAGTTGTTACCTTCTGTGTCTCCTCCTTGTGTCTCCATGCACCTTTTACCAGCTCTGTACTCCCTGAACCTAGTGTGTCCTTTGTGCCAGCTGGAGGCTGACCCATCTGAACTTCCCTCTGAGAACTGGGTCCTTTGGATCCTACTGGTGAGTCTTGTCGCTGAGATACTGGGGCTTGGCATCTGCTTCGATGGGGGCCTGGCATCTGTGGTATGTGCCCTCTGTGACTGCCCAGGGAGCCAACTCTGCCCAGTGTCAGCTCTTCCTTGTTCAGTCCAGTCCTACCTTGTCTGCTTTGTCTCATCTGTCCAGTCCAGTTCTGACTTGTCCTGCCTCATCTTGTCTGTCAGTGAGTCCAGTCCTGCCTCGTCTATGCCTGTCCCCTTGGTCTATGTGCCAATCTCCATCATGACCCTTAGTGCAGGATTAGGGTCCATCTCCTGGACCTTGAACCCCAGTCCTGCACCAACTCTCTGGACACCATCCTGCACAGACCATCGCACCATGTTTCCCTGGACAACATCCTGCACTTACTCTCTGTGCCCCAGCCTAGGTCCCTGACACATAGTTCCTGAGGATTTTTGGTGGCTTTATAATTCAATTATTTCCTCATTGTTCCCAGGGTACAACAATGAGTATGTTTGGAATTTGTCAGTATAATTCATCCACTGCAGTAGCAGCTATTTCTTGTACTTGGCATGATATGGTGTACTGTTGACTTCAAAGACATTTTCTAGTGGTGTGTTAATAATAAATTATGCAGAGTTGTTCAATGTCTGAGGTTATCAAAACTTAACTTTCAGATCTGTTGATGACTGGCAAAGATTTCAACACTAAAAATATGATTAAAAGGCCTTTTGCTGCCTTGATGGTGAAGGGAGAGATGAAGTATGTTACTGGAATTTAATTTAGCAAAGTTTCCACTAATAAATCATTTGGGCTATGTAATCTGAGGTCTGAAAGCTGCATAATAGCACTGGATGAACTGATTCCTCAGATCTCACTGGTTTACACTATGCAAACGATTCATCTGCTATTATTCTTGACAGAGCAGTTCTTGCACCTTGCACATCCAGAAAGTAGTGGAGTTTTTTCTGCATCAATATGCGTCACAGATGTATAGATAACTTACGGTCCCTCAAAATTCCTAAAGTACAGTTGTTGATTTAAAACGGTATTATTATTGGTATAGGATCAAATGAATAATGACTTTTAGGAATATAGTGTGAGAGAAATAGAAAATGGTTCAGAGTGAAATTTATAATCCCTATAACACATAAAATTTATAAATACTATATGGTGACGAGGGTGAACAGTGCTGCGTGTTGGGGTGGCAGATCAAGACTTGCCGTGGTGAGAGCTGAGCTCGGGGGCGGAGTTGGCCAGAGCGCAGCGGGGATATAACAGCCCAGGCAGCCTACGGCAACGTGATGAGGGTGAACAGTGCTGTGTGCTGGGGCGGCGGATCAAGGCTTTGCCGTAGTGAGAGCGGAGCTCAGGGGCGGAGTCGGACAGAGCGCAGCGTGGATTTAACAGCCCAGGCAGTCTACAGTGGCGTCATGGGCACGCGCCTAAGGGCTGCGCGCACAAGGGCGCGGCCTTGTGCGCGGCCTTAGGCATGGGCTGGACATGAGGGCAGGCCCCCTTTTGCCCGTGACGCTCAGCTTATGATGATCAGGAAGAGAGGGAGGGGTTCCTCACCCTCTTCCTCTTTGGAGGAAATTCTCCCAGACAAAATCACACGCACTTTGCCGGAGCCCGAGGTAAATGGAATTCCCCCTCCATACAATCATTACTCCTGCCTTGCAGAGACGGAAGACTTGCTGCCAGGGATCCCGTCTCCACCTTCCCCCCCCCCAAACCAAACGAGAATATGAGGGTATTTGGGGTTCGGCTACCACAGATATACTGTTTCATCAAACCCAGTTGGTGGCTAGGACCACAGAAGCCCTCTTTGTGGGCATAAAAACCTCGCCAAGGCAGTTACTATGGTCCAAAAGTAACTCAGTGAGATTCTCAACCAATTAAGGGGTGGCCAAAAGGCTTCTGATCTTAAAATGACTAGCCTAGCTCCTTTCGAGGAGGCTATTCCCAAGCAAATGTTTATTGGTCAACCATGTCCTCCTACTAGGAAAATAATGTTAATTAAGGAAGACGAAGTTTATTTATTTATAAGGCCTGATCTAAATGGTACTATTCACTCCTGGGATTCCCCAGGGGAAGTTGCCAGTAATTTGGCCTATTTTTGGGGAGGTTTAGCTGTTTCCTTTCACATTTTGGGGACCCATTACTTGCCAAGTGAGAAGTATATATACCAGCTACGAGTCGCTTTTACGGATAGGTAGTGGGTATCTAAGCTATTTAAAGCTAGGAAGTTTCTCCTGACTCGAGGGGTGTCGATTGACAGGGTTGTAACTTACAATAGGGAGGAATTACCAGTTGGGTTGGGCCCGCGGGGTAGCCATCTTTCCTCCCCCAGCGTAATAGCCCTTGGCTCGTGGAACAGTGGAAATCCAGATTCCAGGCCTATAAGGGATATAGCCAATTTGGGTAAGGACCAGGAGGTGGAGGTAGTTGAGACTCAATCCTCTTCCCCCGATTTGATGGAGTTGGGCCGGGTTGATGTCAATCCCCCACCTTCCCAGGATGTGAATCTTTTTTCTAATGCTACCGTGGTTGACCGTCCGGGTCCTTTCGGCCAGCAACATATGGTGTTGGAGGCTGGCTGTGGGGACTCAGTCGGGGTAACCACCTGCGCAGGGTCTGGGAGGGTTTGCCGACACATTAGATTGCCTTCAAGATAGGTGATTTTTTTTAGTGGGGAAGGCCACAGTGGATGATCCGGTCTGTTTGCAGGAGCTCCTGGGGCAACTATCGGCCATTGACCAGGATTTGTTTAAAACTAGGCTGGACCGCATTAAGAACTATGCCCAAGAGGTAGCCATTGAGTTTATTGCCCCAGGGAAGGAGCCTAAGGGGATCATCGACAGGTCACGGGTAGGGCTGATCGATCTGAAAGCGGCCTGCTATTTGCGGGATGAAGAAAACGGGCTGCTGCTGACTGATGAGCCTGGTATCTCTGGGCCCCTACTTTCCTCAGAGGCTCTAAGGCAACCCCTTGCCAGATGCTGCCCAGATTTTAGATCTTCAACTTAGAGAGTCCAATTGCAACGTTGTAGTTCTTGATCAGTCCCAATTTCAAATAGAGCCGGCTCCCACTTTAGGTTGGCTAGAAGGCTCCATTGACCGTTCCTTGGTCTTGGATGTTTCAGGGGATAGGGGGGTATGGACGGTTCGGAAAGCCCAACTCCCCTTAGCTGTTGGGGCCATTTCTTTTGGCTTTGCATCTTGGAATGTTTCTGGTCTTTGTTCTTCAATTAGCGATCCAGATTTTCTTGAGTTTTTGTCAAGTTTTGATTTAGTGGGTCTTCAGGAGACATGGTTGAAGGGGGATGTGGCAATCGATTTAGTGGGGTTTGAAATTTATACCCATGCCAGCCAAAAGAAAGGGAACAGGGGTCGAGCTTCGGGGGGCTTGGCCTTCTTTTTTTTTTTAATGTATTTTTATTATTTTTCTTAACTCTCGGTAACTCACATAACAAACAGACAATAATCGATATGGACCGAGGCAAAATGCCCTTACAGCGATGGTCCAACCCTACAAAAGTAAGTTACCCCTATTATTATTTAACTAAATTTTTGTTAAACATAACAATACATTTTCCTTGTCTAGGTTCAACTGTTTTTGCAATAATTCCCATATGTTACTCCATACAGCATAAAAGGATTCAAGTTCTTGATGGATTTCAGCGTGGATACGTTCCAAGG
>QEPC01000068.1:3503972-3514911 GCA_003113815.1 Sphenodon punctatus
CGTGTCTATTCAATTAATTTGTAAAGTGCCAGGTACATTGCTGGTGCTATATAAATGCTTGCTAATAATAATAATAATAATATTTTTTAATAAAGATCATTGCCGTGACAGCTCCTGAGTTAGGCTAGGAGGAGATATTCCAGCCCCTGAACCAGCCACTCTTACCCAGCTGCTCAACTCCTGAGTGTTTTTGTGTGTGATGAGCCTCCAGAAGTCACAGCACACAGTGGGTGACGTCTCTACACATAACACTTGCCATGGTTCCAGCCTCCTAATAGAGGGACAAACATTACGTTTCACCACTCAAACCTGGAAGCGAGCAACCCATAGTCTGAAAACGGGTTTGCTGATCTTTTTTCCTGGGAACAAAACTAGGGAACTCCTCAGCAGCTGAAAACATGCAACAGAGTGTGCATCTGTTCAGCTCAACAGCAGGGCTCCAGGCTTGTCAGTTTCACCAGTGGGGAGCTTTGTATCCTTAGTCTCACCAGCAGGAAGCTTTGTTTTGTCAGTTTCACCAGGTGGGACCTTTGCCTTTCAGCTGGGAGTTTTTCCCTGTCAATTTCACCAGCAGGAAACTTTTCATTGCAGGGGCTTCCCATCTTTATGCCTTCACCTGATGGGCTCCCCATATTGGCCAGAGGCCAAAAGTCTAGAGTCCATAATGGAGCAGCATTAATGTTTGTTCATGTTGCTTCACTGCGGGATGATGTTGCCGTGGGAACCATGGGTTGATTTCCCCTGTGGTTTACTGTAATTTATAGAGGTACCCAGTATCACCTTCCCCTTCCGTCCCCATCCCCTTTAGGATCTGGAAAAGAGAATTGTTTGCTAGTACACACACAGGTCTCCTTGACACTTGATGTTTTCCCTTCAGGACCAGTAGCAACACACTGACCAAACTACTTTATTTTGTAAAGGTGGGTGGGAATTTTAGGTAAAATCTGTAAATTATATCTGAATTGCATTGGAGAAATTAGAGTGGATGGTTTGGTGCGATGCCATGTGTTCTCTTTGCTTAGTTTGAAAGCCTTTCTTTCCAGGAGCTGTTGTTGTTGCATCTGAAAGCACAGCAAAGTCTTTCTTCTATAGGTAATTCCCAAAATGCTATATGCAACCTACAAGCCTAGGCTACAATCCACAAACAGGAGCAAGCTGTCTGTGGATCGCAGCCCTAGGGCATTTTTAGACAAGACACTACTTGCGCAGGAGGGCAACAAACCCTGCACGTGTAAACTACTCTCCTGCGAGTCTCATGGAAATGTCTGTGTGTTAATGTGCATCTGTTTCCTAGATATCAAAGGATTCTGAATGTGCATTTGAAAACTCCTGCAAGACTCGCATGTCTAAAATGCCCTGATATTCATGTGGGAGTTTCCTGTATGGATGTGACATTGTAACCCCTTGATCCCTAGCACCACCTGCTTTGTCACAGGAGACGAATGATCGTGGGAGACTACAAACCCCTGCAATTTTCATGTCATAAAAACACCCAAAGTCTGTCTTTTCAAAGTACAGAGCCATTTATTCAAACTCTGTTGACAGACTGGTTATTGTGGTATTATACAGGCAATGTTGTTTGGTAAAAAGTCAATTTTTAAAAAAATTGGACACATTATACAGATCGACAAATAAGACCATAAGCTAGGGGTCTCATTGGTTGGGTACATACTAGAGTCAGCAAGTTAAGGACTGAAATGCCTCTTTTAGAGAACATGGGTGATTTCAGATGAGACGGGACGGCATTCGCCCCATCCTGGAATCACCCAAATGATTCCCTGCCGGGATCATTCTGGCACTTCCAACAGACGTGCCGGCTAATCCTGGTGGGGAATCAGGGAGGGGGCAGGGCCGTGCGGTGCAACGTGCGGCTGCATGCCCCCCCCCCACGCTCCCCCGCTGCCCGCCCTCTGGGGAGATGGGAGGGTGCCGCGGCCAATGCAGGCGCAGCGCCCACCCGATTTGACCACGGCCCGGAATCCCGCCGGGGATTCCGGGCCGTGGTTGTCGGCCAGACATTACTTTTTGTTGGTTCCCGCCAGGAATCTCTTTGACCACGCTTGCGGCGATTGTCCGGCGGGGAGCCCCGGAAGCATGGTTGAAATTGACTCCATATGGGAATTGACCGTGGTGAACATCTGGCGGCCGCCAAACAGACGTTCAGGGTGCTTTGGCCCCATGTGGGTATTGACCGTGGTTCACTGTGATCTCATAACATCTGAAAATACCCCTTGTGTCAGCAGTAGAGAAGAAAAAATGGATATTCCAAATGACAGCAATTCAGAATGGTATCAATAAAAGGGGTGGAGGATGGGGGAAACACTTGGCATGACAAGTGGTCTACATGTGGTAGAAATGTGTTCGCTTTAAGCTAGTTGTTAAGCTTGTTCCATGTGTTTGTTATCAATTAAGGTCAAATTTTAATGGATTTAATTAGTGAGATTTTTTTCCATTGATTTCAAATGAAGTTGGATAAGTCCCCTCATAGGCTATTAAAAAGTTCATAGACGAGAGTTACTGTGCATGCTCCTCTGCTGGTAGCTCATGGCTAAAGCTCTGCCTGCCCACCAATAAAACCGTAAATAAAAAGATCATCCCGAATAGAAAAAAAAAAAAAAATGGCTGCTAAAGCTGTGGCAAACACCAGAGGCTCAGTTAAAACGAAAAAGGGCTCAATTCAGAGTTTTTGTCTCAGAAAAGGAGAGATGGAAGCTCAGGAGAGCTGTGGGGAGGAGGAAGACGACACAGACAACATGGCCGCTGCCATTACACCCTCTCCTCAAGAAGGAACAACAGACTCAGAGGGACAGACAGGCAAGATCATGCAGTTTCTGCTCAATATAAAAGGTGACCTCAAAAAAACAAAAACTGAACTTAAACAAGAAATCGAAGGGGAATTACAAAGCACAAAAGAGGAGATTCAACAATCCCTAGAGAAACTGGGCTCCACCTTAGAAAAAATGAACAAAAAAGTAGAGGCAGTGGGGAAACGAGTGGGGGTCTTAGAAACCAGACTCAGTGATATGGAGGACAGAGAAATCACTAGAGACACTGTAATAAAAAAAAAATCTGAAACCTCAGGCCAGAACCTAGAAAGACTGGAGGATCTGGAAAACAGTTCCAGAAGAAATAATCTGGGTCTGCCTGAGGGAATAGAAAAAGAGGGAATAATTCCTCTACTACAGCAAGTCTGGCAGGAGATCTTCCCAGAAAAGTGGGACGTATGGGACTTGGAAATAGAGAGAGCACACAGATCTCTAAAACCAAGACCAAAAGATACAGACCACCCCCTCGCCCCATTCTAATGCGATTCCTGCGTTCACATAATAAAGAAACTGCTTTAAGAGAGGCAAGAAAGTCTGCCCCTTTGAACTACAAAAATACTGAAATTAAGATCTTCCCAGAAATCTCATGGGAAACAAGGAAAAAGAGAAAAATCTGACATAAATACTTTCCAGCCCTGGAAAAATTGGGCATTAAGACTCAAATATGGCTACCAGCCAAGTTTGCATTTGACCACAGAGGTCAGAAGAGGATTTTTACCAGAGAGGAGGATCTAAAAAAATAGATCCAAAGATATATTCCAGATTTGAGCACCATACCCCTTACGTGAAATAGGACTGAACCAGATGGGATGGGGAAATATTATAGTGTTAAAATCAAGTAAAAATTTGGGTTTCCTAAAATTTAA
This sequence comes from Sphenodon punctatus, assembly GCA_003113815.1. Taxonomy (NCBI): domain Eukaryota; kingdom Metazoa; phylum Chordata; class Lepidosauria; order Sphenodontia; family Sphenodontidae; genus Sphenodon; species Sphenodon punctatus. The sequence goes on from QEPC01000068.1 coordinate 3,507,664, forward strand.
TGTTCCCATTTTTGAATGGGAACAAAAAAATATGACAATGTACAGGGGCGGATGGGGAGCAGGGCGAAAAGGCCAAGCATGCGAGCCCCACCAGCAGGGCCGGCCCAAGGGTTTGAGGGGCCATGTGCCAAGCCTTGCTGCGGGGCCCCAAAGGCTGGCGGAAGCTTATGGATGCACTGAAATTTTATAGCTTCCTTGCACGTTCGTTTTCAATCGTGTGCGCCTGCCTAACACGCATCCCCACTCACACACACACCCCACTCGTCCCCATGCATGGAGCAACTGGGGGAAACGGTGGTTATATGTGGGTATGGATGAGTGGTGGATGATTGGGGAAGCGTGTGCAGCCATGTGCATGCCCCATCCATGCACTAGCATGCCCACAGACCCCCCACCCCACCCAGCGGAGCCATGTAAAAATGGCATGTGAGGAGCCACTTGAAGAAGAACAGAAGGTTGCTACCTTGTAAATAAGGTTCTTTGATATGGCTCCAAACATTCTCACAACACCTACCCTTCCAGCCTGGCAAGACCATCATGTGGCTATTATTTGGATAGGATGAGCATGCACAACCCAGTTGTGAGAATGTTAGATGCTATCTCGAAGAACCTTCTTTACAAGGCTACAACCTTCTGATCAGCAGGTGGGGAGGAGCTGTTTGTAAACAAACAGCTTTATCTCCCAACCTGATCTCCCAACTGCTGCTGCTGCAGCCTACAGCGGAGGGAGAGACAGTTGAGGGATGGGGTCTGCATGCCTGGGGCCGGCCCTAGGGGCAGACAGTGTTGGTGGGCTTGGAGGGCCGGACGAGCTTGTTACCCTCTCCCTCCCTAAGGAAAGGCTCCTTCTGGTAGAGGCAGGCAGTGAGCACTGAGCAGCCCCAGCCCGACTGCCTGGTCTCACCACTCTCCCCCTTTCCAAGGGGCAGACAGCCTCGGTGAGCTAGGAGGTGGGGGCGAGCTTGCTACCCTCCCTAAGGAAAGGCTGGCTCCCTCCAGTAGAGGCAGTGAGCACTGAGCAGCCCTGGCCCGGCTGCCTGGTCTCACTCTCCCCCTTTCCACAGGACAGACAACATCGGTGGGGCGCCCAGAGGAGGCAGCAGAGCAGAGGGGAGGGGGGGCATGTGTCAGCCAGCAGTGGGGGCCCAGGGCCACAGGAAAAAAAAACACAAGATGGGCCAGGTGGCCAGGCAGCGGGCTTTGCTACCAATGGGGGTGGGAAATTTTTTTTTAAACGGCTGTGTCCCGACTCCCTCTCCAACCTGCAGCGGCGTGTGGGGCCCACTCCCTTGGAAGCTGCCATGGGGCCATGTGCCTGGGCACTGGTGGCACATGCCTCGGGCTGGCCCTGCCCACCAGTAGCAAGAAGGCTGCCCATATACTGACCTTATGGGATTCTTTGCTTAAAACGGCCCATGATAAGGATTCTAGAGGTTTTTGGTGGGTTATTAATGGGTCATTGGGCAAGGCTCGTAGCCCTTGGTCTATTCCAATCCCTAGTGAGGTTTGGGTGTCCCATTTTTGTACTCTTTTTCCGGCCCAGGAAACTGCAGTGGTTACGACCACTATGCTGCTAGACCTCCCTGTTTGACCCCCGGTCACAGAAATTGAAGTGGCCATGTATATAAAATCACTTAAGTCTGGGAAGGTGCCTGGGTTTGACTACATACCAGCCGAGCTTCTTAAGAACCATGCCAACTGGTGGGTCCCTGTTTTGGCTTCCTTTTTTACCCATTTGGACAGGACTGGTGCTTTCCCCCTGGACTGGGGCAGGGCTGTGATCGTACCCATTTATAAAGGGGGCTCGAGGTCGGACCCGGGTAATTTTAGACCCATAAATTTGCTCAGTATTATGGCAAAGCTGTATGCCAAGCATTTGTTGTTTATTCTTAACAACTGGCTAACCGAGGCCCATGTTTTGCATAGGGAGCAGGCAGACTTACAGGCAAACAGGTCAAATCTGAATCATTGCTTGGTGTTGCTTCTTCTGGCCAAAAAATATATCCATGCCAATGCAAAGTTGTTTTGTGCCTTTGTCGATCTGAAGGCCACCTTCGATTCTGTGGACAGAGACCTGCTATTGGCTAAATTGGCAGACTTTTCCATGGATCGAAGGCTTCTTATTCTCATCCATCTATTGCATGCCAATTCTAGTCTGGCCATTAGGTTTTCCAAGCAGGGCCACCTAACACAATGGCTCCCAATTTTTTCGGGGGTCAAACAGGGCTGTATTCTGGCTCCCTCCCTTTTAAACCTTTTTCTTAATGATCTCATTCCCAGGATGTCATGCCCTGAGTCCCCCCGCCCAAAAAAATTGGCCTCCCATTATCTGGGCTGCCTTCTTTATGCAGATGATGCCAATATCTTGTCCCAGACCAAGGTGGGGCTTAACCGACAGCTACAAGCACTTTCCGATTACTGCACGAATAATAGACTTACAATTAATTACAAGAAAACTAAAGTTCACTTTTTGGGAGGGGCAAAAAGGTTTACCATTGGCGTATTGCTGCACATTCTATAGACCAGGTTAAGTCTTACAAATACCTGGGCCTTTTCTTTCATGTGTCGCTGGGGTGGACTTGTCATCGGGATTTGGCCTTTAGCAGAGTTACAGGTACTGTGGCAGCCATTTCATGTTTGTTCTCTAGGAAAGGGCAAGGTAGCTTCGTTTGTGCCACCAGGGTTATTGATGCCAAAGTTCATGCGCAATTGTTATATGGGGGGGCTTTATGGGCCATTGATTCTTCTACAGCACTTAATGCCTTTCAGATTAAGATCCTTAGATCATTGATGCACATTCCAAATGGGACCCCTTCTGCAGCCATTAGAACCGAATGTGGACAACTTGCCTGGGATAGGGTAAATTGGAAGCAGGTGACATGGCTGTGGCTTCGCCTTTACCAGGACCCTCAGTCCGGTCTTTTGGCCCTTATTCCTTTGGACTATTTTGTCTCTACCTGGGTTAAGAGGGTTACTATCCAACTAGTGGGTTGGGGTCTTTCAACTGAGCATTTGCAAAATGTTCATCCAGCCAGAGCTAGGAGGGAGGCCTTTGCTAGGATTGAAGACATTGGGTTTCAGGAGGATAGGACGGAAATTGATACCTTTGCCTTTTTGGCCCACTTCAAACATGTTCTCCTCAATCCTGGTGTTATGGCCACCTACTTAGCCGCTTCCTATTCGGCTAGGCATCTTTTTTTGCTTTTTTGTGCACGGTTAAATGTGCTCCCTACCTTCCTCTTAGAGGGCCGTTATGCAGAAACCCCCTTTGGGGATAGGTTATGCCCATATGATCGTTTGGAGACGGAAACTGTGGACCATATTTTGTTTACGTGCCATCTTTCCAATTTGCCCCGTGCTCAACTTCTGTGCCCATATAGTGAACAATTTCCTGGTAGGTCCTATTACGAACTTTTGTGTATTCTGTTATCTGTTTCTAAACAGAAACATCTGAAGGCTGTATCTGCCTTTTTAGTTCAGGCATTTTCACTAAGAAATAGATTTCTTAGGTTTCTGCCTGCAGAGCAGGTTACCTCACCCTTGTATGGTGGTGGTGTGGATCTATAGTGAAAATGAATTTAGGGGTGGGAATTTCAGTTCCCCCGATGTCCGATACTGCTGGTATTTTGCTGTACCGGTGGTATCGGATTAACCCGATAATCTGGGGTACCGGTACCGGTTCCCCGTGCCGGATTTTTTTACATTGCGGTCATTTGAAATGAATGGCTGCAATGTAAAAAAGAAGCAAAAAACCCCAAACACTTTCCTTTCCCCATCCAGGCTGCACAGGTGGAAGGGGGGACACCCCCCACCCACCCTGCCCAGCCTGGATTTTTTTTTTAATTTTTTTTTACCCAAAGTCCCTGCTAGAGCGTGCTCTGGGCCGCCGCCATGCTGGTGGCGGCAACCCAGAGCCCGCACCAGCAGGTACTAGGGTGATCCCTGGGGTGGGGGGTAGTTTAACATCCCCCACCCCAGGGATCACACTACCCCCCCCACCCAGGAATCGCCTTACTTGCCCTCTGGGTGGCAGCGGTGGTGGTAGCAGCATGGCACGAGTCTGGCTTCAGCGCTGGCAGTGGCTTCAGCGCTGGCAGTGGCTTCAGCGCTTCACTAGGCCTTCCGGGGAAACCCAGAAGTTCCCCGGAAGGCCTAGTGAAGCTCTGAAGCCCTAGCACTAAAAACGGACACGTGCCGTGCTGCCGCCACCGCTGCCCCCCAGAGGGCAAGTAAGGCGATCCCTGGGGGGGGTAGGGTGGTGTTAAACCACCCCCACCCCAGGAATCGCCCTAGTACCTGCTGGTGCGGGCTCCGGGTTGCTGCCACCAGCGCAGTGGTGGCTCAGAGCCCACAGGGACTTCGGGTAAAAAAAAATAATCCAGACTGGGCGTGTCCCCTCTTCCACCCACACAGCCTGGGAAGGGGGAGGTATTGGGTTTTTCCCCTATTGATTTCAATGGGGACAGTTCCCCATTGAAATCAATGGGGAAAAAACGGTACCGGTATACCGAATTTAATCCGGTAAACCGATTTTTTGCAAACTGGTAAAACCAGTATCCATTTTTTTGCCCCAAGTCCCACCCCTAAATAGTATTATTGGAACTGCTGTGTATACTTGTTGTCTTTTGTTTTTTATATGTATCTTTATCAAATTAGTATTTCTTGTATGAATTTTACCTCTTTGGTCTCTTGTTGTTGTTATTATTTGTTAATTATTATTTATTATTTGTTGTTTGTCCATGCAATGTCCTTCGGGTCATGCAAGAAATAAACTAAACAAAATGGATAAAGTACTGGAATGGCTAATTAAAAAAAAAAAAGGGAACAAAACTCACATCCCAGCCTTAGTGAATTCTAATGGAGAGCAAATAGGGGAACAATTAAAAAAATTCTATCAAAATCTTTACAACTCAACCAATCCCACTGAGAAGGAAATAACAACACTCTTAAAGGGTATTAATCTGCCCAAACTTGCATTTCAAGAACAGCAAGTATTAAATGCAGAGATCTCTGCAGAAGAGATAGAAGAAACAATTAAGGTACTTCCCAAAAATAAAGCAAGTGGCCCTGACGGCTTTATAGCTGAATTTTACCAAACATACAAGGATACATTAACTCCACTTTTGGTTAAGGTTTATAATACTATAATTGAACAAGCACTCCCACCTACATATTACCAGGCCAATATAATGTTATGCCTCAAACCGGAAAAAGAAACAACTCAGTGTGCCAACTACAGACCTATAGCCCTTCTAAATTCAGATCTCAAGATTTTTACTAAAATAATGGCAAACAAATTAGCCTCAGTCATTAAACAAATTATACCACCAGATCAAACAGGATTCCTCCCCGCCAGGTATGGCGTGGACAATATCAGAAAAACAATAGACTTAAGTCACCAAATTCACGAAAAAAAGACCCCAGCTACCTTGATCTTGCTCGATGAGGACAAGGCTTTTGATCGTGCTGAACACAGATTCTTTTCAAAACATTAGAAAAAATTGGCATTATTGGTAAATTTCTAGAGTGGGTAAAAATTATTTACAAAAAACCACAAGCGGCATTTATAGTAAATGGATCACTGACTGAATCATTTCAATTATATAGAGGTATGAGACAGGGATGTCCTTTATCCACCCTGTTATTTGACTTAGCACTTGAACCACTGGCTGCCATGATTCGACAAGAGAGAAAAATTAAGGGGATAGTGGTTAGGAAGAAAGACTATAAAATCTCATTATATGTTGATGATGCGTTAGTTTATCTTTCACAACCTACAGAGACAATACCATATCTCCTAAACACCATAGAGAAATATGGGAAAGTATCTGGGTTTAAAATAAATGTAAATAAATCACAGGCCTTAATGTTCTACTTAATGCTGCAACAGCAACAAGAGATAGCTCAAAGCTCTCTGATTAAGATAAACTCCAGGGAATTCAAATATCTGGGAGTAACTATTACCCAACTAGTTAAACATCTATACCAAATCAACTTTAAACCACTGATAAAAGAATGTAAAACTAAATTGGAAAATTGGCAGTCAACCCAATGCTCATGGTTAGGTCGTATAAACCTTATAAAGATGATGCTACTCCCAAAAATAGTATATTACTTACTAGCATTACCCATTCAGTTACTAAAAACTTTTTTTACACAACTAACTAAGAGCATTAGTCAGTTTATTTGGCAAAAAAAAACATCCAAGAGTACGTAAATCAATTCTTCTTACTGACAAAGCACACAGTGGGGTTAATTTCCCGGATATTAGAAGTTGTTATATGGCCTCTACACTCAGAGCCATTAAGATTTGGTACAAAAACCCAACAGAACCCAGTTGGGCGCAAATAGAAAAAATACAATTTCCCAGAACAGATTTTACAAAGAGACTGATAAAGAGACAGGAGTATGACAAGAATGGTGTGACCACCCCTTTATAAACACAGTTTATAAAAATTGGACAATAATAACAAAAAAGACAGATATTTTAATTGGCAGAACCCCCTATACAAACATTGAAAGTATAATAGATAAAGGAGAAACCGATCTGATAGATCTAAAAAACAAACTGAGACAACAGAAAATATGGCTAGTAAAACATCTGATACAAAGAGAAGAATTTATGACCCAAAATGAGATGGAAAATAAAATTAAAGCTAAAATTAACTTTCTCACTTATTTGAAATTAAAATCTAGAATCACGAATCATCATGACTGGCCACATTTCTCAAGACAACCTACTCCTTTGGAAGTGGGACTATTCGAACGTATGATGACTCTCAGATCCTTTCCAGACTATACATCGCTATTATTATTATTATATTTTTTATTTTTTTATTTTATTATAAACATTTATATAGCACCAGTCATGTACTTGGCACTGTACAGAACATAGAAATGGATGCAGTCCCTGCCTGTGGCTTACAATCTAAAAGACAAGGAGGGGGAGACAGGGAGAGGGGACAGTGGGAGAGACGGGGGAGAAGACAAACAAACATTCAAGCAGATGTGAAGTCTCAGGTACGTGTGCTTGGCTTGGTTACAGTCAGGTTGGTTGCAGCAGTCTGCAGAGGAGGGCAGACAGTAAGTATATGGGGAACGACTAGCAGGCATTGGGAAAGGCGGTGAGGAAAAAGTGGGTCTTGAGGAAGGTTTTAAAGGAGCGGAGGGAGGGGGCAAGGCAGATGTGGGTAGGGAAGGAGCTCCAGGCATGGAGGGCAACAAGGGAAAAGGGTCAAAGGCAGTTAG